>JARKHS020016557.1:0-44818 GCA_030143305.2 Amblyomma americanum | reverse complement strand
CTCATCTATGATCAAAAATTTGTTCAATGAATCTCCTGCAGACCAGTTGGCTCTAGGTAACCATTCTATTAAAGGTCCTTGGATACCTCATGAGTGGCGTCTTGCTGAAATAGTTCCATTGCTTAAAAATCAAGGGGAAGGCTTAACTTTACACATCATACGCCCTATTTCATTAACATCGAACACAGTGAAATTGGTGGAAAGGGTCCTTCTCAGCCGTGTAATGTCATTCATTTCAGAAAATACTCTCTTGAGTCCATGTCAAATTGGTTTAAGGCCGGGTTGTTCAAATTGGTGTGCTCACACTGACCTAGAGAGTGGTATTAAATTAGCTCGCAATAAAAAACAGTTTGCTGCGCTTGTCACCTTGGATGTCAGTAAAGCATACGACAGCGTTGAGCACTCGACTCTGTTACTAAGATTACAGGAACTGAACTTCCAAAGCTATTTTGTAGCCTGGATTTCTGTGTTTTTTATTGGAAAATAGAGAATTTAACTGCTGCCAAAATTGTGTTTCGCAAGAAGATTTCCACAGACAAGAGGTGTACCGCAAGGATCAGTTCTCTCACCTGTTCTTATTAACATTCTTCTAACCGCCTGTGTCTTGGTCACTCCCCCGTAGTGGGTATGTGCCAGCAACGTCTGAGACCTTCCTTCAATGAGACGTGGTGAGGACGTGGTAAAAAGCCGCTTTTCGTAGCTTAACTAGACGAGGTCCCCTGTAAACAGCAATAGGTCACACAAGACAACATACTCGAACGCAACTTGAACAACACGAAGTATGGGACATAATACATCAAAAATGTGGTCATAGTACATCAAAATACATTTCAAGGAAGACAAAAGTAATGCCGACAGTTGAATGCACAAATAAAATGTGATAAAGAGGAATAAATCTACTCAACAATAAATAAAAAAAATTAACTATCGCATGATGGCACAGGAAGCAACTTAACCCATTAGAGACCAAGAAAAATCTAACAGCGGTATTTTTATTTTTTGCACATAATGCTGTCTTATAACAAAAAGTAAGTTTCTGAAATTTTCTTAAGATTCCATTATTAATTTCGAAGTTACAGAGGTGTACTTTTTTTAGTACGCTGGGTGCTTTCCCAGGTGAGGCCTGGCTGCAGATTTTACAGGAAGCCCAAATCGAAAGAAAATGGCAGCAATCCACCTTTGCCTTTTTTCTCATGTGTTCTCGACTGCATTATAGTATTGGTTGTTTAAAAAGGTGAGTATGTATAGAGAGAGCGAGAAAACTTTGTCAGGGTAATGGTGATATTCTTCAGTCACTTTGCCGCTCCAGGTGGCCGGCAATGAACGTCCGGGTCCGGGCTGGCGAGAACAGCTTCCCAGTGTTCAAGCGTGGGAGATGTGACTAGATCTGCCGGAGGCGGATTCTCCGCGCAGTTCCAGATTATGTTGTCTGAAGTATCAGGCTCGCCGCACAGCTGACAATGCGGATTTAAGAAATCAGGAAGGATCTTGGAATACGCCCGCGGGTATGGCTGCGGCCGCGTTTGCTGCCGCCTCAACGTGGTAGCCTGTCCGCGGCTGAGCGACACGTGCGGAGGAGGCAGGCTCGCTCTAAGTTCCATGTAATATTTGGTTATGGCCTGATATGTAATTAGCGTCTCGCGCCTGGGAACATCCGGGTCCGAGACCCCTCACCGGCTCGGCTGACAAAATCTCGAGCATACAGGTGAGCGGCCTCGTTCCCTCGAACGCCCGCGTGGGCCGGAACCCACACCAGATCCACTTCCTTCCTATCTTTTGGCATTGCACGAATAATTTTGTAAGCAGTGACGGAGATATGTCCTCTCGCTAAGTTGCAAAGGGCCGTTTTGGAATCACTGAGAATTGTGCTGGTGCCTCCCTGAACGATCCCTATTGCTATTGCAGCCTCTTCGGCCTCTTACAATCATTCCGTGACCACCGTAGCCATTACCTTGCGGGAGATGCTCACCGCGCTCACAGCGAAAGGGTCTTTGCCTGTAATGTTATAACGTGCCGCATCAATATACACGGCACTATCGTCCACTCGATACTGTTTGCTTAACGTCTTCGCCCTGGCCCTCCTCCCGTTTTCGTGACGGTCCGCTTGTATGTTCTTGAGGATAGGTTTGACCCGAATGCGTTCGCGCATCACTGTAGATATAATCACCTGGCCTGAAGGGTCCTCGCCCTGTATGTGCAAGCTTCGCAAAATGTAGAGCCCCGTATCTGTCCGCCTGAACCGCTGCTCTTCAGATGTCAGTTGTGCCTCAGTGAGCTCTTCGAGGGTGTTGTGAACACAAGAGACAGAAGTGTCGCGCTGGACGTGTTCCTGGGGAGGCCGAGAGTCGCCTTGTTCAGCCTTGTTCAGGCAGTTCATCTTTTCACTCTCTGCTCTCTTGAGACCCAGGTAAGGGGTGGCGTACACGAGCCTCCTGAGGACGAAAGCCTGAAGGAGCCGACACGTGTCGCGCTCTCTCATGTCCAGTCGCCGAGTCGCCACGCGCTTAATGAGCCTTAAGGTTTGCTGGACCGAGGTCGTTAACCTGTCCAGCATTACTTTATTGCATCTGTTGGATTGTATAAGCATTCAAAGCACCCGTATCATGTCTACATCCGGAATTTCGTTGCCTTGAATTTTCAGTTGCATGCTATTCGGCTCAGTTTTGCAGGCCCATACATTATACGGATGACCAGCAGTTTCGACTTTTGTGGGGAGCATTCTAGTCCTACCCAACGGGCATGGGCGTGGGCGTCTACAACTTCCGCCGCCTCTTGTAGGGCCGTCTCGATCTGCCTTCCGGTTCGTGATTCATCCAAATCATGACTTCATCATCATATAGGGTATGTCTAATACCCTCTATGCCGGCAAGTTTTCTATGGAGCGTGATCAGCGCAGTGTTGAATAGAAAGAGCGATAAAACTGACCCCTGTGGGGTTCCTTTATTTCCCAGTGGTTTGTTTTCCGATTTGAGTTCCCTATAGTTAGCTACGCTGTCGTGTTAGACAAAAATCTCTTATGTACGCCTAAGTGTGTCGCCCTAATTTTAGTTTTGAGAGGTTGGCGAGACGTAATCAAACGCTTTCATTAAATCCAGCGTTAGGATGGCCTGCGTACCGTTGCTGTTCCCCGGGTCTACGATTTCCCTAAAGAGTTGCAGCATTACATCCTGCGTGGACAGGTGTGGCCTAAATCCGATCATCGTGTGCGGCATGATGCGATGGATCTGTACGTATTTCTGCAAACGCGTGAAAAACACGGGCTCCATGAGCTTACCCAGGCACGATGTAAGAGAGATAAATCGAAGGTTCTGGATGTTAAGCTTCTTGCCGGGTTTCGGTATGAAAGTGGCTCTTGGATGTTCCTATGCCGGTGGGAGGCTCCCTCTTTTGCAGCACTTGTTCAGGTAGTCTGTTAGCGCCTGAACCGAGTCGTCATCCAGATTTCTGAGGATTTTGTTAGTTACTCCGCCTGGCCGCGCGTACGAGGACGTGCGAAGTCTGCCCATCGCAGCCATCAGTTCCGTGGCAATGGTGTCAGCGTCTATTGCCTCATTCTCCGCCCCAGTATAGACCGCGGCTGCGTTCCTGCCCTGTGTCGTGTTGAGGTACTTATCCTTGAAGTCGTTCAGTAGTTCTTCGTCTGTGCCATTATACCGATGTAGTATCTGGTTCAGGCGCGTCCGAGCCGCGGACTTAGTCTGAGCCGTGCTAGGAGGTGCCGCAGCAGAAGCCATGATTTCCTATTTCCTAGTTGCCCGTTTAATCCGTCACGTATCTGTCACCACTGTAGCCTGTTGAGCTCATTGGCGTGATCTTCAATCTCCCTTTCCAACCTGTAAATGCGGAGTCTCAGCCACCTATTATGCTTGCCCGACTTCCACCTGCCCAATATGGTCGCGTGCGCCTCCCACATGCGCATGAGCCGTTTGTCTGCCGCAGGGTGTTCTTCGGTGGTGTCCACCTGTCCGGTGGCGCGCTCTGCGTCTCGCTTGAGATCGCTTACCCAGGCGTCCAGATCGGTGATGCCACCACCTGCCGCACTCTCTCTGATGGTGCGGAATCTATCCCAATCAGTAATTTTAACCGGGGTCGGTCTGCGTTTGTGTTCCACCGTGTCGAAGGTGACAGAGACCACATAGTGGTCGCTGCCCAATAACACTCCAGTATTGAGGCACTCAGCCCTCTGAACGTTCCCTCGTCAACGTGAGGTCGGGGCTCGTATCTTTACTAACGCTATTGCATATACGCGTTTGTTGTTGTGGGTCGTTCAAGATGGTTAAGCGCAGAACTTGAATGATTTCCGACAGCTCGCCGCCGTTCGGGTCGCCTTTATTTATTCATTATTCAAGTCAGTTCACAGGCTCCAAGCTTCAAGAGCATTGTGTGAAGGGGGATTACAAACATAGGGGCAAGGTAAGGAGCATGCGTAACGTGGTTATACAACACAGGTTGACTGTTAGTACCAATCACTACAATGCAAGAACATCTTTATACAATAGTTAATTATTACAGAATATGGCGGTTACTTCGGCAACAACGCAAGATAACTACATCACTACAACGCCAGAACATCTTTATACAATAGTTACAGACACGTTAGATACTAAACAATATGGTGGTTACTTCGGTTAGCTACGAACGAGTAGCCTATTGACTGTTAGTGCCGAGCACTGAAACGCAAGAACTTCTTTGTACACTAATTAATGACGCGTTAGTAACTAGAGAAAATAGGGGTCGCTTCAGCCCTAAAACGAACAGGATCACGAATGTTGACGATGTGTTCCGGAAGACCATTTCAGTGGATGATAGCCTGCGGCAAGGCTGATGAATTATATGCTAAGGTTTCACCAGAAATGCGTTGGAAGCTTAAATGGTTGTTTAAACGACGTGATGTGCGGGGAGGTTGTACAAGAGGCAGTGTTAAATGACGCATTAGAGACCACCTTGTGAAATAAGCAGATTAGTGCGATTATCCTCCGTGATTGCAATGAAGAAAGAGAGAGTGATAAGAGAGTGATAATGTTTGATACGCTCAGTAACGTTCGTAGGTTCTGTAAATAAAACGTGCTGCACAATTTTGAACCACCTGAAGGGAATTTATGAGAAGCTTGATAGGGGGACCAGAGCGGTGATGCGTATTCGAGCTGTGGGCGAACTAAATTTTGATAGGCAAGCTTACGGGTTGTGGTTGGAGTTCCGTGGAGATTACGTTTTAGGTAGCCTAATGAGCGTGATGCTGTAGCGGTTACTTTCTGTATGTGAGTGGACGAGCAGAGGTTACTTGTAAAATGAACACCAATGTGTTTGTATCAACAGGCATGAGACACTAAAGAATTGTTGAGTGAGTAAATGTAAGAAGAGATATTTTTCGGCTGAATGCCATTACCTTATATTTATCGGTGTTAAGTGACATTTTCCATGATGTGCACTAAGTAGTTACGAGGTCGAGGTCGAGATGAGCTTATTTTGCGGTAAATATTTCAGTCATCTGCGAACTAGCGAATGGGTGATTTAGTGTTGGATGGCAGGTCATTAATTTAAATGAGGAACAGCAACGGGCCCAACACGCTACCTTGAGGTACGCCAGATAGTACATCGGTAAGTGGAGACGAGTGACCGTTAACAAACGTGAACTGCTTGCAAGATGACAAAACATTTCTTATCCATGAGATTGTTAATGAGTCTAGATTAAGAGAATTCATTTTAGCTATTAAACGTGAATGCGCGACGCGATCAAATGCTTTTGATGAATATGCAGTCTGTTTGAAAGTTCTCGATTGTCACGGATCTCCCCGGAGAACACTCGGGCCGAAAGAATGGACTAGGCGACGGGTGTTCCCATATAAACGCACATTTAATACACTCTACGTGAAACACACTACAACACAAAATTAACCCACAAAACTAACACAAAACACAGACTATTAATACACACGACCCGGGCACACTGACACCAGCGTCTACTACTAGCGTTCTATTAGTAGCGGTCGCCGTTCGTGCTCACGGTTGGTTCAGTGTGGCTGCGGCGTTGTATGGATCCAGTAGCCGGCTTCGAGGCGGCGTTCGACGTGCTTGTGCTGGCATCGCTGGCTGCGTCGTATAAGCTCCAGGTCCAAGCGCCCGTGGAGGTGATGCCGGTGTTGTTGGCGTTGGGGGCACCACCCGGATAGGTGGCAACCGCGCTGGAGACACCGCTGGCCGTAGCAGGTGGTAGCGTCCTCCGTTAACTTCCCGGAACGGGCTCAGGCACGGCAGGAAGTCCACGATGCGATGCCGTAAAACGCGAGCTCACCGGAGCAGTAGCCGGCGTCGCTCTCTTCCAGCCAAATTGTCCCTGACCCGCTGGATCCTCTGCTTCTCTGCTGTTCCCCCCCTCCCCCGGTGCCTCGCTCTCACACGCCCTTTTATAGCCTCAGTTTTAGTCCACGTAAGCCTGCCGTCGTCTTCTTTTCTCCACCAATCATGTCTCTCCACCTCACCGAATGCTTCTCCAGCAATCACTTCTCTCCACCTCATCGAATGCTTCTTCCTCTTCTTTATTCTTCGATTAATCGACGTCGTCTTCTTCAGACCTCTTTCCTTTAAAATTTTATTTAGCCTCCTTAATATATGTGATATTGTTCATATTTTGTAACAGTTCGTTAGCAAATTCCAGTAGCTCAGTGTCACACGAGAAGCCTTTCCTGAACTTGTGCTGGTCAATAAAGAGAAATTGATATCTAGAAGCTTCGCAATGCCTGATACGATGATGTGTTCCAGAATCTTACATGGGACAGGTGTCAATGATGTTGGGCGATAATTACATGGATTTGTTTTATCACCTGATTTGAAGATAGGGATGATTTTTCTAAATTTCCAGTCCTAGAATATCTCCTGTGGTTAAAGACTGACGAAAGGCATGACAGAGAATATTGCTTGAACACTTAACAGCGTTTTTGAGGATTTTTGAACTGACATCACCGACACCGGCGGAAGTCGATATCTTGAAGTTGTTAATAAGATTTTCAATGCCGGTGACACTAACTTCTATGAATAGTGGAATGGTCTTCCTGCGTGAACACTGAAGCAAAATAGTCGTTCATAATATGCGGGCAATTTTCTTGCCTGATCGCATCACCAGAGTGATCAAACAAGGAAATTAGAGGCGCAGTATCGTAAGGCGATAGTGCTTTCCAGAATTTTTGGGGTTGTGCGTCATAAGCGATTGAAGGTCATGAGAATGGTATTTAAACTTGGCTTTGCGGATGGCACTTTAATATTCTTTATCGGTGGAATTGTGTTTCTGCCATGAAGCTGGTGTGTCAAGTCGTTTAGCAGCTTTGAAAAGACGCTTGTTCTTGTTTTTCAGTGCATGCAACATTAGGTTATACCACGGTTTAGATGAGTTCACGCGATATACCCCCAAAATATCCCGACGCCGGATATCGCGCGTTGAAGTCCCCAGACACGACAAGCTGCGCCCCACTCGCAAGCTTTACCGCATGCCTGAGGAGGTCTGGGACGCCCGAGCTCCTGCCCTTAGGGGAGTTGTATACGTCACGGATGAAGACATTTGGTTTCCCTTTTTTTCTAGGAACCACGTCTACTAGCGTGCAATCCACTTTGGCGCCTTCTATCTTATGCTGGATCGCTGTGATATTCCTGTGAACTAGGATGGTGTTGAGTATATCCCGCTTCTCCGTCATGCCTAATTGATGCTGTGCTTTATAATTGGCCAGAGAAACTAGCCTCCTGTTTTCTTGAAGTGCTCTAATATCGGGCTTCATCTCGACATTATGAATGTACAGCTGCCGGTGGCCCTTCTTCTCTCCAAACCCCGCTGCAGTTGCATTGCCACAACCTAATATGTTGTTGGTGTTTGTTGCGCACCATCTTGAATTCCGAGCTTCTGATAAATGAGCTGCTCAAGCTCATCAAATCTTCCATTCACGTACACAACTTAGTGCTCCAACTTGGTCTGGTGGTTTATTAAAATAATAATAATAATAATGAAGGATAAGATTTTTGCTAGCCCCAGCATCTGCCATCGATACTGAAGCACTTGAGTTGGGGCAGCGGGAATAAAGAATAGCAAGCAGAATGGAGAAATGAAATGAAAGAGGTGAGAGCACAGGAAGAGAGGATAGAGGAAGAGGTTCCAATTTGGTCTCCAGGGCAGTGATCCTGCCTTCTAGCCGATTTTCGAGGGCATTTATTCTAGCGTCTTGAGCCTCCATGCGCTCTTACAGCTGCGTTAAGAGTACATGACCTAGCCTTGAAAGTAGACCTGCCCTCCTCCTAGGAAACCTGCCTCCTCTTCGGCTTGTTCCGCTGAACCTCCTCCTGTTTATCGGGAGGGGCCTGCCTTTTGAGCGTGTTCACCGTTTCGGTGTCCATCGCGTTTTTGTTCTGGGTTCCAACCGCAGAGTGAACCTGCGTTCCTAACGTGGGCGTTGCGTTCTTAGTCGCTTTTGCCGCCTGTACTGGCGCGTCTGCCCCCGCATTTGCGCCCGATTTTGATTTTGGCTTGTTACGTTCCTTAATCTGGGACTGCAGATCTTGTATGATATTAGACATCTTCCTCAACTGTTTACGAAGAGCTGCTACTTCCTCGTCCTGTTTCCACCCGACCGACTTGCGGCCGACCGACGGGCTTCTCTGCCGGCTGGAACTCCTCTTTCTCCAGAGGTTGTGGCCTTTTGATGATGACCGTCCACGATCATCTTTCAGAGGCGGGAAGGAGGATGAACGACTCCTGTACCCGTTCTCTGGCTGGTGCTTGTCCCGGGGCTCGGGACCTGCCTCGCTCATCCGCTCGACCATCCGTCCCTTGCTTCACATCGGTGGCAACGGTACTCCAGTACTTGCGCTTGATAAAACAGTACTTGCAGTTTCTGCTACCGGTGATTTGACCTCCGGAGCATATGATGCACTTGGAGGTGCATGTAGGCTGCGCCTCTTCCGGCGGACAGATGGAAGTTATACAACCTCATCAACCTCCAGTACGAGGGATGAGGATGTATAACTTCCATCTGTGCAGAGCAAATACTTAGTGATGCACTTTCATGACAGGGATCACTATGGGAGGATTTTACACATGGATACAGGGAAAAATATGTGTGCTTGCTATTGAGCAACTGCCCACTTATTAAATCAAGCATTGTATCTTTTGCACCTTCTTCATCTGGGAATGATACCTGCCTGTGCTAAAGCCTCTTTTGAGTGGCTCTGAACTGCTGAGAGATGCATGAGCTGCTAGCCTTTCCTATGTATAAAAGCAGTCCAATCATGAGAAGCGACTTGTCTCACATACCTTGAGAAGCCAGACAAGATGGCAGAGGAACGCAAACGGATCACCAGAGGGCCAAGGACGCGATATGGGCTGTAGGCTTGTGCATCAAGAGGCTCACTTGGAGGCACAATGCAGAAGTGATTGAATTTTTAGTCAGAAAGCTTGTAGACTCGATAGTTTTGAAGAACTACAGAGTCAAATTTTTCAGCAAGAAAACAAGGAGTGGCATCTCTTCCAGCAACAATCATTCTGATCTTGCCAAATGATAGCTCAAAGGAGAACGCAGCTTCCAAGTTTATAGCTCGTGCCTTGGACTGTGACCATCGGGGAACAATTAAGACCTGAACTGTCTTTAAAAAATCTTTGCAGAGCTTGGCGCTGGGGCTGGTCTACGTCTTTTAGTTCACAAAGCGCGGTCAACTCTTTGCAGTACACAGGTGGGTAACAGAGGCCGGCACTGAGGATATATGCTTGGAGAAGCTGGTGCTTTTCAGAAAGTGACTTTGTAAGGTTAATATAGTTTCCAGTAGACCTTGAGAACCTTTTAAAGAACCGGTGCTTACTCTCAAATCTCAGTGTCCATGTCTTGATCAGAGCACCTAACGGTGTGATGAGATACGAATAATGGAAAGGTAGTAATGCTTCGGCTGGAGCGATACATCTGAAAACAGCATTCTTCTCTGTTCTATGTAGTGCGCAATAAGGAGAGTAAGCACATAACCTGCTGAAATTATTGGTGCCATAACAAGCTCGATAATTTTTTGAACGGCTAAAAGAATTAAGCTTGCACACGTCATCCGTAGCATCGAGCCCTTTGTCGCCCACAATCACAGGCAAAATTTTACACTGGGAGGCACACAAGACGGCTTGTTTTTGATGTCAAGAGGTGAGTACTTCAACTTTGACTGGATCATGATGTTTGAATGGCTGTATGTAAACGATTTGAGTTTCTTGACAAAATTACTGATTAGAGCCATGTAATTGTTCACAATACTTTCCAAAACATCATGACCAAGGCACGGTGGCAGTCCTGGCATACAGACATGAAAGCTCAGTGCTTTCAAGGGTTAGTTCTTGACGGCTTTGTAGTGCTGCAAAGTTGGGTCTTCTTCAACCGTCTGCACAGCCAAGTTATGTGACTCAATTGTTCATATGTTTCCCTCTATATTACCTTTATGAAAGTCATTAAATATGATGTCACAATAGCGACAGATGTTTCCATCTCATGAGGAATTCTCCAGAAAGCCTCCAATAATATGACTAATATTATGAATTGCCGCCAGCTGGTATTAGCATTGGCGCCAGCATGTCTCGAGGATTGCCAACAAGACAGAATCTCTCACCATGTGTCTGCGGGGTGCATTTACCGCGCTCGCCCGGTCGTTGCTGAGTGGGACAAGCGGGGAGCACGGTTCTGCGAAAATCTCTTTAAGGAGTCGCTGTCGCCGGCCGCGAAGTGGTTCCGGCTGTCTTCCGATTTTCCCCGACGTCTCCGCCGACCCGACAACTCCTCGCCTCACGGGCACAGCACCAGCGTGGGAACGGATCGCCACAGTCGTTCGTCTGCAGGCTTTTCCGGCCATGGCTAATGGCAGAACCGCTGAGGATTATCTCCCGACGGGGCGCTCCGGCTTTGTGCCTCGGCTTCTTCGACGTTCACCGACCGGTGGAGAGTGGCGCGACCACCTGACATCTCCTGACGAGGAATGACGCATGCGCAGAACACCGAAGGTAAGAGTGGCAGCAGACCGGTGTGCCCGAGGTTGTTCAAGTCTAAATCACGATGGCTGACAGGTGTGCGCTGACAACGCCGTCACCAATGAAAGTGCGTGCTGTTATCCGCTATGAATGGGCACGTGGGACTTTTGTGTCCGTCATCCATGAACGCCTACAGATCGTGCATGGCGAAGAGGTCATATCTAGTCAGATGGTTGGTCGCTGGTCTTGCACGATCAGTGAAGGAAGGCCCATTGTAGATGATGAAGTTCGAAGTGGGTGTCCCTCCACATCCATGAACGAAAACAACATGCTAGAGAACAGGACATGGTGCTCGCGAACAGGCGCATAACGGTGTCAGACTTGGCGTCCACATTGTCTATTGGTCGTGCTCAGGCCTATGACATGCTCCATGATGCGTTGTGTTAGCGAAAAGTTTCCGCAATATGGGTTCCGAGAAACCTGACCCCCGATCACAAGAGTGGAAGAATGGGAATCAGCCTCGATCACTTGATGCAGTACGCGCGAGAGGCAAATCGCACAGCACAGAGTTGAGAATCATCACAGGCGATTATACATAGGTGTACCAATTTACCCCAGAAACCAAGGCCGCCTCAGTGATTTAGAAGCATCTCAGTTCACCAGTGAGGAAAAAAATGAAAGTGTCAACCTCCGCAGGAAAGGTTACGGCCACAATTGTCTGGGACGCGAAAGATGTGATTGCATTTATTTCCTCCATGAAGGGACCATTAATGCGGCACGCTACTGCGACACCCTCGCCAAACTCAGGTCCGCCATTCGACGAAAGATACCACGGCTCTTGAGTGAAGGTGCAGTGCTCTTGAACGCCAACGCAAAACCACACACAGCAAGGCTAATACAAAATGACGAATGGGAGAGGTTGGATCACCCGGCCTACAGCCCCGATTTTGCCCCTTCGTAATTTCACCTGTTCCCTGCATTGACAGCTGCACTCTCGGCACGTCACTTCCAAAACATTTCTGAGGCGGAGCAGGCCGTGCGACAGTTTTTTGCATCACAGGGCACCCCGTATTTCCAGAATCGTTTCTTGAAACCGATTGCACGCTGCGACAAATGTCTCAATGTCGGTGATGACTGTGTTGAAAAATAGTGCAAGGTGTATAGTTCATGACGCCACGGTGAATTGTGTTTTGGCAATAGTTTCAATGTCAACATAAACCACTAAACTTACTTACGGAACGTCTCTCGTAGAAACAACTATGCCAGCTGAGAAAAACAACATCGGGCTACATCGTTACAAGATACCAAAGCTTTGCAGCCTTACCGGGGTTATTTGTTTTTGTATTTGTTTAAAAGTTATGGGGGATTATATTCTAAAGTTTGCAACTTGTATTCAATGCGAAAAGTGCGTACTAGCTCTGCTAGCCATGCGTCTGTGTGACGTGTATTCGCTGGATAGCCATTTTGATTCACAAGTGCAGTACCTTCTACCTCAGACCTAAAGCTGTAATACAAAAAATGTGACAACAAATGACAACAAAATGAGAAAATTATACACATCTTGAATCCTTGTTTCATTTTACGTCACAATAGCTTGCCGAGTATGGCGGCCTGAGAACTCAGTCATGGGCACTCGTGGTCCGGACTGAGACATTCGGAAAACACATCAAAAGTAGACTTTCTGAACGTGGAAGTTTTGCATTTTGAAAACCCTCATCTGCGGAAGACTTAAATATTACTGATATCTCAGTTTATCAGGTTCTTCACGAGATTCAGCACCTACACCTTCACTACACATGCAAGCAGAGGAATAATGTATGTCAGTCGTGACCACCTCGGCAAAACGTACAGACGAAAACTGTGCCAGTAGGGGATAAGAAGTAGCCTCTTAAAGTGGCCCCACTAAACAGAAGCGGACACCGTGCTGGGCTAACCTCCAGACGCTCTCTGACCTCGCTGGTGTCAGTTAACCATACTTTCGATGATACCTTGGGATTAAGGGTGACGTAAATGTTGGGGCAAACCAACACCTTGTTGAAAAAGCGGGGTGTTACGATAGAGCCTAGGTTTTCGGAAGCGTAATAAAACATTGATAAGATGTTTTGGTTCCACGGCTATTTAATGGAAATGCAAAAAAAAAGGTAATGAAGATAATGGGTTCAGAACTATGGAGACAGATTCGCCTTTTCAGCGAGATTCTCCAGGTGAGACGCCCGGACACGAAATCATTTCGTAACCTTTCCGCCTCCACGAAATTTCATACCGAGCAAATATTGAATGTGTGGTTTCTTCCATTGGTAAAGGCCTGCACAGAGAAGAAGAAGAATAAATGCCGGGTGAAGGAGAAACGATCTTTGTTTCACCGTCAGAAACGTCCAGTTAACATTTTCAACCAGTGACGTGTTTGAACACGGGCCGAAGTTCGCGTTTCCACCTTAACTTGACGCTGCAGTGAAGCTCGCCATTGTTAGACAAGTAGCCTCCAAAGTGGATGACGAAGACGCCAGCCGAATTGTGGCTGAAGGAACTGACATTTTAAACCGCACTAATAGATATGAACGACGCAAGGGAACTTTTAAACCAGCCATAAAAGAACTAAGAAGAAAAATCGAAGCTGTGCTCTGCGGACTAAGAGGGGGTTTTGTGGTGTTGAATTCGAGCAATTTCAGAACGACAGCCTTGGCAGCCCTTAACAAGAACTTCCGTAAAGTGAAAAATAAGGACCTAATGACAGCCAAAAGCAGGTTCTGCCTCTGCTCGAAGTAGCAAACCTAGAGCCTCTTTGCCGAAAGGTGAAATGTAGCAGACAAAGCACCTTGTCGATGTTTTTCAGCGCCAAATTGCACAAAGTCTGGATACCTTTCCGGGTGATGCTGTAAGAAATTCACAAGTGGCAAGTCCAACTTTAGACACATCGTGTGAATCAAATAAGCGAAGTGCACGTGGATAACCCCTTCAGAATCAAGAACTCTGAAGAACTGATCTCAGAGGTAATGACAAAAGATTCGAGCATACCTGCCGGGTTTTCACTCGACACTGGAGATATGTATTATTCGATCTCACATGAGAACTTGATGACAGTGCTGCGAGAAACCATCGAAAATCAGGGGGCCAACTCGTTTCAAAACACCGCTGGCGTGTCAGTTTAAAGCTGTTGGGAGCCTACCTAAAGTCCACTATTGTTTCCCACGAATAATCCCTGTACGTACAGAAGAGTGCATTAGGTCAAGAGTCACACCTGCCCTGAGTGATATATACCTCGCTGGTTGTGACAGAAGGATGAAGGAAACAATGAAACACAGACGCATTGTGAAGATCGTCCGATACATCTATGATTAATTGCTGCTAAGCAGCCAGAAGAAGGATTACGGAACAAATTTAAATGCTAAAAGACTTCGCGACGACCATATTTTGAAATAGCTTCCCAGGGCTCAAATTCCTATGGGAGCTTCCAGAGCACGGCCCCTTGCGCTTCCGAGACCTACTCTTTGAATTCACTCCCGGGCACTTGTGTTGGACGTACCAGCCTCAAGCTAACAAAAGTTCCTCCCGTTCAAGTAAAATCATTCCAAGACGCTCAGAAGAGGAGTTGCGAAGGCGGCACTGCAGTCTAAGCTAAACTAGTAATGTCAACATCAGATGAGCTGGAGCTTCCAGCGGCAAATCGTTAGGCTTCAGGAAGCGGGCTACGCCTTGACAATGTTATGCATCGCAGCATAAAGTCTCTTACTGACGAACAAACGTGGCAAAGAAAAGTTAATTGCACCCAATGAAACTACGTAAAGGAAGAAGTTTTCAGTGATTTCCTACGTCTATGGGCTCACCCACAATCTTAAGGAAATCGGGAAGAGGCATGACATGGAGATTGTTTCCACGGCGCCAAACAAGGCAATAAGCATGTGTGTGCGTGTAAATGGCCAGGTGAAAAAATCTGATTGCCAAACCAAACACCGAGCGAACTACACTGAACGCATCCAAGGCGCCGTGTATCAGGTCCCTGTGTCCTGCGGAAAACAGTACATAGGACAGACGGGGAGGTGTGTCAACGACAGAACAAGAGAGCACGCTAACGCCATAGCAGGGAGATCTGGCACTAACCTAGCGATGCACTGCAAGGTTCATGAAGAATGTAAGAAACTAACTGGGCCTGCTGATTTACATCTTGTGTAGATTCTAAAATTGAACAGAGACAAGCTAACCCGAGAAATCTTGGAAGCCTGGGCAATTCGTGAATCCAGAGAACAATGCGTCAGCCCGCCTTCAGTGTGCCTATCAAAGAAAGAAGTGAATTTCCTGCGCAGTGGTGCAAACAGACAATGATAAGAACTCATCTGATGTGTTAAATATAACAGTGTATATAATGCGGGGTTCCTCATAGATCTTAAGTTGTCAATGCAGCTTCGTCCACGTGTGTGTGTATTGCTTCTTTGTGTCTGGTGCTTCTCCGCTGCAGGTTTTACATAAAATCTGGATAAAGAGAAGAAATAAAGTCCCAGTTGGTAACTTATAAAAAATGCTAAACTTTCCGGAAGAAACGGAGGAGGGGATAGAGTAAAGGGTTTGTGCCATCCGGTAATTCCAAAGGCTCGTCTTTTGAAAAACTATAGGTCAGTTGCAAAGTAATGGTTGGGCTTGGCTGGGTGTCATCAGTAGCCCGGGAGTTTTCTCCAAAGTCCAAAGTTGAATTCCAATGGAAGATCAGGGTGAATTTTTTCTGCTCTGTTTGGAGGAATTGTATTCCAATAGCAGATTTGGAGTGCGAGTTGTCTGTTCCAAAGGCAGATGGGGATCAGGTGCCGATCCCGGATAGCTCCTTAGCAGCGATATTTGCTGAGCCGAAAGTCGGCAGATTTGACCGGTGACGTTTTCTTTTCCCCCGTGTGTGCTTCCTGTCACGACCGGTTGCGGCTGCTTCCTTCCTTAGAGGCTTGCTGTCGTCTGTATGCGGTGATCCGAGCAAGACACAAGAAATGTTTTTTACCTTTTTTGATTTTTTAGCCACGTGCAGCGCCACCTCAACCAGAACGCGCAATCGTAACCCTCCTAAGTGTAATTATTATTAGTTTTAATCACCATAGCTACGCTTCGAATGGGCGCCGCCATTTTGCCTGAACGTGGAGCTTTTCTTGCGCCCCCGCGGAAGCGCCAGCGTTCCATTCGCAGAATGGGAGGGAGCGATCGCGGTCTGAGCTAAGCGCTCAGTTCGTGATCGGGCGGAGTGCTCGTGACCTGCCATTGGAATTCGACATAAGACATATTCTATCGTACTATCGTAATGTACGCGTGAAGTTTGAACTTTAACGACAGGCCAATAAGGAGTCGGCGTGTCGTATAACGGCGCGGCCATAGCGCAGACTGGTAGGAGCAATGGTGCGCGAAATAGAAATCATGTCCCTTATGTGCACGGTTGAATCGGCCCCATGCAAAAAGCATTGATTGTGTGCGTTTCTAGGCGTGCGCACGCTAACCGCCCAAATAGTGGCAGACGCTTTGTGCTGCAGAACTCTGTGTGCACAGTTCGAGGGCTCCGGTAAGATGGCGCCGGACAGGCAATGTGCAGAGACAGCGCCTGAAGAAATGCGCGAGGCCTACAAAGCTACTTCTGATCCTCCCGTTATCCCCGGAGGGGCCTTTACGGGTCCGAACGGAGCCGAGTCAGCGGCGGCTGTGCCTACCAAAGAACTCGACGGGTACCTGCCAAATTCTTGCATTAAGCCTGCTCACATAAACTCGACAGAATTGAGTAGAGTTTGCCTGTCGGGTAAAAAACCAGCTATCGCTTTCGTGCAAAAGCTGTCGGGTCGAGTCAAGTAAGCGTCAGGGCGAGTGGTCGTTAGCTCGACGGCAGAGGGTGGGTCAACTCGCTTGACTCGCTCTATTAAAAGTACGTAAAAATAGTCGGATTAGGGAGTCGGGTTACAGCGAACTCCGGGAAAGCTTCCGGTCTGTGATCAGTGGACCAAAATGAAAGCCGTCATCAATCCCCCCTCTCTCTACCCGCGCTTCTTGGACTCACCGAAAAATTGAACGAATACTTTCTTGCATTAATTAAGGATAAGAAAGTGAGCGAGGCATTCAAAGTTCCCCAGGCCGACATGGGCAACCTCGGTTTCTCTTGTACATGGCATTACTCCGACGGCACCTTCCCCTCTCTCGTGCTCAACTTGTGACGGGGCGTGGCCATATGTGTGGTGGTGTGAGTTTGTGCGAACAAGTGAAAGTTTCAGGCCACTCCCGCCCCGGCGAGGGCGTCCCCGGCGAGGGCGTCCTCTACCTGGGGAATCTAGGGAAGAGGAACGCTATAAAATTCGACAGCGAATGCAGTCGAAAAGAATCTCCCGTTTTGTTCTTACGCTTGTAAAAATGTAAATAAGCCCATTCGTAATCCCCTTCACATCACCCAAATCCTTTCACTCGTCGACAGTCCAGTCCTGTCCTGGTGGAGGTGGAAACGGGCGTCGTCTTGACCGTGATTCCGTCGAGCGCGACCCTGAACCCACTTCGTCAACAACTGGTTGGCGACGGTGTGATGAACCAGATGACATGGTGCTGCGTCTTGTGGTCTTTTACAAACCTGCGCTGAAGTATTAATAAGTGGCACTTCGCCGACATATCGCGGGTTCGCGCCAGAGCAAGGTGAGGGCACAGCCAGCGTTTGGCGCGGCGCGCCTGCTGCGCTCTCGCTCCGAAGGAAAGTATGTGCAGTTATTTAAGAGCTCAAGTGTTTATTACACAGTAAGCTGCATTACATAACATTGCACTGATCCCCAGACCTCAGTACAACTCATAGCCCAGCCGCAGCACCCGAAAACGGGCCCGCGGAGCCGAGCGCAAAGCAAAGACTCATAGGCACGTGACGGCGTAGCTATGGACGATCGCATGCCGCACGGCCAACCAGAGGCTTATATCGCGCGCGACACAACACAAGGGAGGATGGTGAATGCGCGGAGCACATCTTGACGACGCAGGTCGTACTTCGATCGCTGATCGCGAGTCATCACCGGCAGTGGCCTGCGATGACGGATAACCAGCCAAATCAGGCGCTCCCGAATCTGGAGCGCGTTAGCGCCGCAAAGGCGGGCGACAGGACTACGGTAGTTCGGGCCTAGACCCAAGCACACATGCTGGGTGCGCACGTTACACCACCCGCGCTCTTGGTTCTCCGGCAAAGGCCGGAGTACCCAGGAGGCGAAATCTTCGCATCTGTCTGCTGCCCGAATATGTGGCGAACATGGTGGCAATCTCCCCGTTTATTTCACGCTCGGGACCTCTCGCCGAAACAACGCTCCTCCCCCCCCCTCAGCTGTCACTCGGAGTGACCCAATGTGGACGCGAGGTCGAATCGGGAAGAACGGAAGGGAGGGTGATTTGCAGCGGTTCTTCGAAAGAGCTTCCTTGGAAAGGAGGACAAGCAGCGCGGACGCCTGTATTCTGCTCACGGAGATCAAAGGCTCTTAGGAACTCTATGTCCCCGCATTCGGCGCGGGCGACCAGAAAACGTCACACTGGGAGGGGGGGGGTCGGCTTCCGTGGCACGCAGTAGATGGCGCTCCTGAACGGTGCAAACTCTTTGGAAAGATTTGCAAACTTAGGTAAATTGCTGTGGAGACGAAGGAAACAGTCTAGGTTTCAGTTTTAGCTCAAAGTCAGGTGTGATGATTTTCAACGAGAGTGGCGGAATAAAAATATCTCGGGGCATGGGTAAACGAAGGGCAGATGTACACGGAGATGTACATCTGCCCTTCGTTGAGAATGTAGCAGTTTCTCATAGCGAAAGGACGAAGGGATGCCGGGATAAGGAAGCAAATACCACTGTAGGGGTCCAAAACGTATGAAGTACTGACAGGTATTTGGAAATGAATAATGGTGCCAGGGCTTACTTTCGGGAATGCGGTTCTGTGCTTAAGGGAAGAAGTTCAGTCGAGATTGGAAGTAAATCTGAGAGCCGTTGGAAGATTAGCACTAGGTGCCTACGGGAAAAGCACAAACGAGACAGTACAGGAGGATATGGGCTGGGCATCGTTCGAAGCACGTGAAGCGCGGAGTAAAATACTAAAGGATGAACACCTACGGAAATTGAACGATAATAGGTGGGGAGCAAAGTTATTTACCTACGCAGAAAGAGCGTTGACTCACACTGGCGGAAAACAACTAGGAGCTAACTAGTAAGTATGCCAGACAAGAATACGAAGAAATAAAGAGCATTAAACGACAGGTTAAAAACGTGGAAAGTAAAAATTAGATAGATTCAAGGAAAATGAACCATAGAGCAGAACTATATTCATGGTGGAAAAGACAGATCAGGAAGGAAGCGTTTTATGATAACTCAAGAGGCAGTGCCCTCCTCTTTGAAGCTAGGTCAGGGTGTCTTAGAACGCGCAGCTACAAAAATAAATTGATCGAAGATAGCACATGTGCTGTGTGTGGTAAATCTGTAGAAAAAATAGAACATATCATATTAAAATGTGATGGTATCCATCCCGGTGTCGATGCAGGTACAGTCACTCTTCCTGAGACCCTAGGGTTTAGAGATAACAGTAGTTATGCAAATAAATCAGCGGTGGAAATTAGCAAAAAGCGATTGGAAGATTAGTGGCTCAAAAGCAGAGAGGTGACATAAGGCTAACAGAGTAGGAAGACGTATTTAAAGAAAATGGCGAATTTTAATAACTTCCAACGCAGTTAAACAAAAATAAAGGGGAAAAAAAGCTGGGCATTGTTGCAACTGCAATCACCCCGTTTCAAAGGGGACGCTCGTTCCTTTCATCCATCCATCCATCGCTAAAGTGCCCGCCTGGGTAGCGCGAGGCACCACGGCGCGATGTGCATGGCGTGGTTTTGGAACCGCGGAGCATGAAAAGAAGGCAGCGCGAGAATACTTTTGCGGGGTGTTACAGGGAACCCCTCCGTTTAAGGTCTCGGGACGCTGATGGGGTCTCAAGAATATTACCATTCCAGCCGGCTTGCAGGGAGAACGGTAGCGAAGGGCGTAGATGTCGTGCTTCCTTTCTAGCTTTGGGTAAGTTTGCCAGCCAGCGTACAGGATCGCTTTTTTTTCCGAATACATTGAACCATTCCCTGTTCATCCCCTGCGGCTAGAGGGACATCGAAGCGGGCTTTCAAACCCAGTACTTTCCCTGCAAGGCGGGTCGAATCTCACGGGGGATAAGCCGAGCTGGTTGCTTGTCTCCCCTGCCCCTTTAGCTGCAAGAGCATCGCAACGCTGTCGCCGGTAATTGGGCTCTGCACGCACCGATATGCCTTCGTGTTGCCGAGCGGCCTCTTTCATCTTGTCGTGGAGAGGTTCGTGGTAGCTAGTCATGCCTGAGACGTCAGGCTCTTCAATTTGGGTATTCGGAACAAAAAAAAATGAACTTCACGTAAGTAGCATTCCGCTGAAAAACACACGCTCTCCCTTCGGAGGCAAGAGCGCAGAAAGCCTAGAACGAGCACGAAACATGGCAAACAGCATTTAACTTACCAAATTCCGGTGCTTCTAAGCAAACCACCATATAATGTCGACCGAAACAAATCAATGAAGAAAAATACGATAAAAACACTGGTTATCGAGAAAGAAATTCGTTACCAGCGAGTTCTCTCTTAGTCATGTGTAGCGTGTGTAAAACAGTACTTTATTACTCTGTGTTTTGGATGTCGCCTTTCCATTTTTTCCCTCCTTTTATATCCTCATATGATCGCCACGATGACTGAGCTTTGCATCTGTGTTCATATCTTTTCCTGTTGTATATATTTGTGTATAGTGAAATGTACTGCATCCTGCACGACATAGAACTGTGTAGAGTGCAACAAGAAATGTGTTTTTTTTGTAATACTGTTGAAACTGTATGCGAAGGTAGGGCCTCGTCAGGCTAGTTGCCTTTAGCTTTTCCTTCGCTTTTTCCTTGTATTGGAAAGAAATCAATAAACAATGACAAATTACAAAAATCGGCTAACACAATGCTAACACAATGCGTCCCTCCCCGCTCAGACTGCCTTGAGAACGGCGAGGAGGACGGCCCTGCCTGTGCGCAGTTACGGCTGTAAAACGCCCTCCTCTCCCTGCAGAGGAGCTTCGACAAATCTTTTAGCAGCGTCGGACACAAATTGGCGAAAGACAAGAAACCAAAAAAATAAAAAAGCAACATTCTAACACGCAGCACCCTCGAAGCAGTGGGAGGGTAGTGTTCTGTAATCTCCAGAAGCTGTGTGGACGGCGTGGTAGAGTGCTCGCGCTCGAAACCCGGTTAATCTCCGTGGACCCGATACTTCTTACTGCCTCGCTATAGCATACGATGGAACGTAAGTGCTTTTTTTCGAATTGCAATAGCGGGTACAAGTCCTGCAAAGAAAGCTTCATCCCGTTCAAGGCTCCCGGTGACCAGCTAGCAGCGATTGGGGGCATGGGCTAGGGCGATTTCAACAAAGGATTGGGTGCTGAAACCTACCGACTACGTCAGCGAGAAGCACTTCACAAGTGATATGATCAAGCGTAGCAAGTATTACGCAGAGCTTAGAGGTGTAGTCCTCCAAGACCAGCCAAAGAAACCGGATCTTCATCCCGAAGCGGCTCCATGCAATTTTTCTGGAGGTCCTTCCTACCTGTCCTTTGCAAGAAAAAAAAGGAAGCCACCGAAATCCCGCCAAGATACCGAGATCCCCGAGGTAAGATAGAAGCGGGCGAAAAAGGAAGTGTTGGATTATCAGCCCGAGAATATTGCCGATGATTTCAACTTTGGCGATTTAGAGACCGCATCAGGTACCGTCTTCCGTGCGCGGTTCTTACGAGCATGCGACAATTCCTCTCTCTCGGCATGCAAATCCTGAATCTTCTGCAAATGTGAGTGCCAATCAAACATGTCAACCAAACGGCTAAAGTACAATGGTCCCAAGCGCAGCATGCAACGCTTTAGCTCCGGCTCTCACGGACGTGAAATTTGAGACAGAAGCACAAATATGCAGTTCATCAATGGCGACATGGTCGGTGAGCGAAGCTCTGAAAACTACGCAATTTACATTGTCCGACCCAGCGCGGTATCGCCACAATATCAGCATAGAAGGCACTGAAAGTGTTTGCTTTGTCTAACTAAAGAAGATGCCAACCACACCAGTCTTCGTGAACGAAAGCCTTGAACTAGCTGCGTGTCCAGCAGGCCACAGTGTCCATGAGCGCGAAGTGAGCTAGCTGCATTGTTATCCCAGTTGATGGCAAAATTGAGAATGTCGGTGGCGCGCGTGCTCTAGACGTCTCCAGCATGGTGGAAACATTTAACTAAAAGCGGGTATGTCGAGGTGGCCCTGCGAAGCAAAATTTTCCTGGAATTTCTACTGGATGCGCCTCTGTAGACAAGACGAGTCTGGAGGCACAATAGGTGCCCCCTTCCTCTCAGTCAAGCCGAAGCAAAGTGTTCGTCATGCCATACGCTAGCAAACACGCTGCGCGTCTACAAGGCGCGAAAAGAAAAACGGGTGCAACAGTCACGCGTAAGACCTGTTGGGTCCGTTGAAAAAAGAAAAAAATTAGACAAAAATTACAGACTACGTACACAACGCGTTGCCTGCTACCGCTCGAAGATGAGGCTGCAAATAAGGGAAGGAAGCGCTCGAGACTGAACTACTTAAGTGCAGAGAGCACGTCCAAACACTAACCGAAAATGAAATTGGAGACCTGGCACAGAAGGCTAACCTTCCTGAAACGCATCGCATGCTCCTGACGGAATGCGTAGCAGTTGCAAAGGCCGCATCAAAACACGGTAGGCGCTATAGTGACAAATGGCTACTACTGTGCCTTCTTCTACATATCCGTACTCCATTGGGCTAGAGATTTTTTCAGGAGAACAATATACTGCATTCGCCCTGCGTTAGAACCATACGAAAATATATTGCTATGGTAGAAATGAAGTGCGGGTTTGATTTTTTTAGGCACTCAATCAAAACAAATATGGAAGCAAGATCAGATTTTCAGAGACACTAAATGCTCCTCTTTGACGAAATACAGGTCAGAGAAAGAAAATGTGTCAATTCCACAACGCTGACCTCCACTGGCCTCTTTGACCACGGGGACGGTTTTGGAGAGAGCTCTGCGCTGGCTAATCATGGACTTGTTTTCATGTTCTGCCCGTTTGGGTAAAACTATGCGCAGTCTGTGGGCGTGTTTGCCTCAAAAGCAGCCACGAAAGGGACAGTTCTGACCCAGCTGGTTATCCAAGCCATTATATTGCTGGAAGAGGCTGGTGCCATTGTCGATGGTATTGCATGTGACGGAGCGAGCACCAATATGAAAATGTGGGCCCAGCTAGGAGTAGATGAAAATCTTGAGGCTCCCAAGCACTTTTTTGAACATCCTTAATTTGAACAGAAAGTCTACGTGTTTTTTGACGTACCATACCTTTTCAAGTGTGTGAGAAACAGATTGCTCGAGCATGTGTGATGGGTATATATGATGGTGTGTTATCTTAGGGCACACATTGAGACCACAAGCGTTTTCGTTGTCTTCCTTGTATACGGCCGTGTAATAGGTCCAGTATACCCACTCTCCAGTACCTTTCAAGAGTCGCTGCAGCGACTCTTGAAAGTTAATGGAGAGTGGGTATGCTGGACCTATTACACGGCCGTATACAAGGAAGACAGCAAAAACGCTAGTGGTCTCAAGGTGTGCCCTAAGATAACACTATCATATATACCCATCACACATGGATCTGATGCGCGTAAAACTTGCAGCGTCAGTCTTCACCCAATCTATGGCCTCAGCAATCAAATAAAACAGCGAATTGAAAGTGCTGAATGCCGTTAAAGCTGCCGGGATCACCGCCTTCACAGATAGAATAAACGACTTGTTCGATGCCATGAATAGGCGGCATCCAGGTGAAGGAGTGCGCATTTGAAGTCGCGACCTTTCTTTGATTACGGAAAGCCTGCCATTGCTGAACGCGTGGGAAAGTGGCCTCCAAAGTAGACTGATAGCAAAAGGTATGTTCCAAACCCAGTCAACTGCTGAAGGCCTGCGAGTGACGATTTTGCCAACATTAGACCTCGCACAATATTTGCTCAGTGAATGTAGGTTCAGATACGTCTTCACTGCGAACTTCAATCAAGATCCACTCGAACGATTCTTCGGGAAAACTCGTCAAGCTGCAGGTTCTCAACGACCATCCTGACATGCATATATTTTTGCAACTGTACCGGATTCTAAACTTGTCAAGCTTGCTGAAATCAAATCAAATCCTTTTATTCAGCATTCTTTTTCCATAATAAGCCAGGAAAAAACACTGGGACAGGAACAAAAAGCAACTATCCTAGTAGCTTGACGGGGTTCCTGCCCCTGTCTTGGCATGGGTAGCAGACAACAGGCACTTATGTACAAAACTTAAATCACGCCATAATCATACACGCGCTCAAACACAACATCGCATAAGTCAATTACAGGTCAGATTAACAACAACAATAAGACAGAAAACATAAAAAGGAAAGAACATTCAAATGCACATTTGTGTCAAATACAGTCTTTGCCACTCCGAAATCATAAAAAAAATAGCAGAGTTACATGCTTTGTGATATGAGGTATTCTTTCCGTTTTTTGTTTGAGATGTTACATATGTCAATATTATTTGCTTCCAATAGATTAAGGCACTTCGGTATGTGGTAGTGTAGTCTGTGTAGGCCATAATTTGTGCGTGAAAAGGGAATTGACCAGAATTCTCTTTTTCTAATGGGATAGGGTGCTTCTGGATTTTTCCTAAGATTACAAAGCTTTATAAAAGTGACGCTGTCATCTTTAATGGCTTCTTTGTATTTCATAATGAGGTTAAATTGGTGGACATGCTGTAAAGGAAGCACATTAAAGGAGGAAAATAGTACTTGTGTATGGTCATCATAGGGAGCATTTGCTACGTGACGAATGGCTTTCTTCTGCAGTAGACGCAATTTGTTTATGTTGCGTTGGCTTGTGTCAGCCCAGATAAGGCTACAATAATTGATATGGGGGAGAAACAAGGAATTATAAAGCATAAGATTAATTTTTACTGGAAGCATGTGCCGGAACCGAGAAAGCAAACCCGTAGCTTTCGCAAGCTATCCTGCCACATTGTCCACGTGCGTATTCCAACTTAAGTTTTGATTAAAGATTACCCCTAAGCTTTTAACTTCACTTGCTAGTTTTATTTCCTCTGATCCAAGCTGCATGTTGAAATCCCTAGTAATATTTTTTTTTTGCACAGGCGCAAATAACAGAGCTTTTGTTTTGCTAGTATTGATTTCTAAACCGTTTGCTTTAGTCCACTGAAGCAATTTCATTAGTGTTGTATTTGCGGAAACCATTAAATCGTTTAAGTCATTCGACTCGAAGAAAAGGCTAGGGTCATCTGCATATATAATGATATATGCATGTCTGCTAATATTTATTATATCATTTAGATATTTGTTAAATAGTATCGGTCCCAATACACTGCCCTGTGGTACCCCTGCAGTAATATTTAGTACACTAGAACGCTAATCATTAATTACAACACACTGCTTGCGATGATTAAGATATGATTTAAGAAGTGTACAAGGATTACCGCGGAAACCATAATGGTCTAATTTGGTAGACAGGACTGTATGGTCGATTCTATCAAACGCTTTTGAGGAATCGATAAAAACACCCAAAGTAAGTATATCTTCCTCAAAACCTTTAAGCAATAATTCTTTCTGCGTTAAGAGGGCCAACTCTGTAGATCGACCTTTACGAAATCCAAATTGCTGCTCCGAGAGAATCATATGCTTGTCACAGAAAGACATTATTCTCTTGCATATAACCTTTTCTAATCCTTTGGAAAAAAATGGATACCACAGAGATTAACCGATAGTTTGATAAATTGTTTTTGTCACCAGATTTATGTATAACACTTACTCTGGAACACTTCATGCTTTCTGGGAAAGTACCTGCTTGTAAGCAAGCATTAAAGATAAAACAATGTTGGGGTACTAGAAGGTCGAGGACATATTTTACAGGTTTGATTTCTAAGTCATGAATGTCTCTGGCCTTGCTGTTCTTTAGAGACATGAAAATAGAATATATTTCTTCATTAGTGCATGGCTCAAAGAACGCAGTTTTAGAATTTTGTGAGCTTAAGAATGTTTTAGCGGCATTCCTGTCAACCGCGTGCGAACATGAGGAGAGAGTTGCAAAGTGTTCATTAAACTTTTCTGCAAGTTCTTCGCCCTCAAGTATTTCATCATTTAGTGTTAAACGAAATTCACCATTGTGGCGAGTGCCAGAGTTCGAGTTTGCCGAGTTCGCGCCATAAGACATCATTTTTTGTACAGGAAAAAAGATTTACAAACAAAGTGATTTTAAGTTTACGTAAAAAGTTTGTTACATAATTCCTGTATTTTTTTAAAGCTGCAAGGTCATCCAGGTTCTTTGTTTTTTTGAACTTCTCGTACAATTTTTCCTTCCTTTTTATCATTACAAGACATTCATCTGTCATCCACACCTTACGCAGTTTTTTACACTTCTTTGCCACTTTAAGTTTAAGACAGGAATAGTAACATGTTTTGAAAAGGGCCATAAATGTTTCATAGGCTCTTTCAGCACATGTGCATTCAAACACTGGGTCCCAACATGTGAGTGAAATTTCGTTTCGGAATATTTCTAGAGTCTCCGGATTTATTTCTCGCAAAGTATATTTCTCCGAACAGAGTTTACTCCTTTTAAGAAAGTCGCCTGCTTTGCAGAACATGTAGATAGGGAAATGATCGCTTAAGCTTGTCACAATTCTCCCCGACATTGCAGAGTCATGAATGTTATTTGTCACAAGTAAGTCTAAAATGCTTTCGGAGTGATGACTGATTCGTGTAGGTACAGATATAACATTGTGACAAAAATATGAATCAAGAAGTATCTTAAATTCACGTGCCGGCACTGTGTTTTCTAATAAATTAATGTTGCAGTCACCACCTAGAATCAAATGCATCTTAGTAACAGTTGCAAAATTGAGCAACTTTTCTAAATAGCCGAAAGCAATGTTTATATTTCCTTGAGGGGGGCGGTAAAGGACTACAAAGAGTTTGCTTTTACACTGTAGGGTTAGAACTTCATAGTCGTCATTAACTTCTGAAAATGCTGGTTGCAAAGAACATGAAAATTTTTCCGATACTAACTGCAGCACACCACCGCCACATCGGTTTTTCCTATTTAAATAAAAACTTCTGTATCCAGGCAGACTCAACACATCATCCTCACATGTGTGCCATGTTTCAGTGATCATAATAACATAAAAACTGGAACGGAATTCACTAAGGAACAGAGTGAGTTCATCTGCTTTGTCTCGCGCGCTTTGGGCATTACAGTGCAGGATGGTGAGACAGCTACTGTCGAGAGGGCAGCGATATCTTTAGGTGCAGCCATAAAAACAACAAGAAAAGATAGAAGAGATAAGTTTCTGTGTGCTTAAGGGGTGTAGAGAACATTGTGAATCTTGTGCAGATCAGCTTCACAGTCAATTCTTATCACACGAGAGGTTTCCGATTCACCTGCGTACACTCTGCCGTTCTTGACCCATGCAAAACGCCATTTCATGTCACGTTTCCTTCCGATCGTCATGCCTAGCAATTTTTTCAGCTTCGGGCACAGATGCTCGTTTAGAAAGACCGTTTCTCTCTCAGAGAAGCCTACTTCATCGGATTCAAACTTCATCTTTTTTGCTTTTCCAAGAACGGCATCACGCTTCGCACGATTATTGAATACCACCACAACGTTTGAGCTAAGTCCAGTTTTCTCCTGCTGCCTTTCACTGTCACTTTCATTGGATTTATTTCTGTCGGTGGTGGTATTCCGTGTAGGAACACGATGGCACACTTGAACATCTTGTTCTGTTATTGGCTCTCTGACTACATCGCCAACCTTGGCGAGGATATCAAATAGGTTTTCATTTTCTTTTTGGGGAATCCCTTTAATTTCAATGTTATTCCGCCTAGAGTACTGCTCCTGTGCAGTGATTCGCAACGAGTTTTCATTTGCAATTTTTTTCAGTTGTTGAAGCTCATCTGTCATTTCAGTATTAATTGCTCTGAGAGCAGCGTTTTCTTTCTTCAAGTTAGCACACTCCTTTCGGAAGTCCTCAACATCTTGGTTCATGTGTTCTAGACTGGCTTTTAGCTCACGGATTTCTTTGCGCATCTCGCGTTTGAAGTCAGCCAGTTCAGTTCCCATGGGAAATTTCACTGCGCTTGCAAGGCTCAGTACACAAAAATGTTTTACAACAGATGGCAGCAAAGGCAACGGAAAAAACTACCGGCAGGAAACAGCCAAAACTCAAGAGCTCCAACCTGTGAACAAGTCGAAAAAATGAGCGTCCGCTCTGTCCGTCGCCTCCGCTGTCAAGTGAGAGCTGAGCCGCTGGCGTCGTCCTTTTCAAGGCAGGTGAAGCGGACCACTTGGTTCCACGCTGGGCTTGCTGACGCCAGTCTGCGCTGCTGCCTCCGTTAATCAGCTTGATCGGCACTCGATAAAGGTGAAGGCTGGCCGGGTGCGCCTGTGAACAAGTCGAAAAAATCACCTAAGTTCGGGAACTGCGAAGCCCGAGAAGAAGTACCGGTACTGCATTTTTCTGCTTTCAGGGAAATTTTTAAGAGCGATTCGGAACAATCACCACTTGAGGAGCTAAAAGAGAAGTTGGACGGCATCACTGAAGCCGAAGAATGGGAGTGCGATGAAGTGCTGCGCAGCGCCAACAACAATGCGGACGTCGTCAACGCAGTTTTATATTACGTGACAGGGTTCGTGACTAGAAAACTAACAAAAATGTTTCCCTGCTTAACATGTAGAGCGTCTCTTTCTGTTGCAGTGCCAACAATGAAAGAAGCCTCTTTGATGCTGTGCAAAACCAGGGGCGGATTCGTGCACCCTAACACCAAACTGTTGAACCTGCTTCGCTGCGCAGAGGACTTTTTTCGAAGAATATGGACGACTGCGATGTGTTTCGGCGCACCATCGACCATGTTCTGGACACTCTTTATGTAACATTTTATTGCCATGAGCATAAAATTGAGGTTGTTGCGAAGATTCTGCACTACTACGTAGCAATGCGTGTGATTCAACGTTGCACTGGGAAAACACGAGACAAAACTGAGAAAATAACAAAAGAAAAGAAGAAAAAAATGTCAAGACTTTGTAAGGACTGAGACCGTGCGAAACATCAAGCACTTGTGCGAGTTGTGCTACACAATACATCCAAGAAGCTCCCAGCACCAGGCGTCTGCGCACCAGCAAAGTGCAGCACAGAAACGATGACTACAGTGTTAAGACATATGAAAAGTGGCGTAGGAAAAGAACTTTGATAGAAATTATATTCACAGTACTAACTGGTGCCCTCAATGTATATATGTAAACACATTTGCATATAATGTAACGCTTTTCACAAACATTTCATGTCGTGTGTGCCCCTCGGAGGCAATGTGAATAAATGCGATGCCTTCGTATTGTGTTCATTTGTCCTGTCTTGTGTATAGATTTCACAATTTGGCGCTCGCTGAATTCAAAGCAACAAATCAAAGAAAATGACTTGAAGCCACAAGAAGTTAAAAACTCTAATTATGAAGTTCTTGCGCCTTAAAATGGGTTTTGAGAACAGCCTGGCGCTGAATTTCATTTGATTGATTTCATCCGGCTGAACAGTGCACGTCAATCAGAAGGCTATGGGTGCATGTGTTGCCTTAAATATGACCGATTCTGTCTCCGGGAGCATATGCTCACCTCTTCAACTTTTACTTCTTCAGCAAACTTCTTATAATGGAGGTCTCTCGTGGTGCCTACATCCCTCGAGGTAAGTGCACAGAGCTAAAATCATTCACCTGCTCTATGTGTCCCTCACGACCATCAAGCAAGAGAATTGGAGCCGGCACGCTAGCCGTCATGCAACTTACGCCTCTTATGTTGCTGCATGTTTGCCGGAATTGTCCATTTCTGGTTTATAGATTACTGTGTGCCGTGCCGGCTCCATATCCCACAAGTGCTGCTCCTGTCTGCCGAAGGCAGATGTCGACTGAGCTATGTAACAAACGTTTCCGTTTCTTTGAGGATAGGGTTTTGTACCTTGCTCTCTTATTACTGCTTTTGGACGATGTTGAATTGAACCCTGGCCTGTTGAATACTGACGAGCTTGAATTACTTCAAAGCATACAACAAGGCCAAACTGCAATTTTGAGCGAATTACAAGCCGTCGACACCAGACTAGTAAGACATGAAGCAAAGATGGCACAATTTGATTCCAAACTACGCGTGACAGAAGGACAGATTGCAGTGCTCAATGATACAGTAAATGAGCAAGACAGCACCATCAGCAACATAACCAGAACGGTTAAGGGACTGCACGACAGGAGCGTTGACTCAGAAAACAGAAGCCTCAGATATAACCTAGTTTTTTATGGCTTCAAGGTTACCGAATCGCAAACATGGGAGCAGACTGAACAATTGCTCGAAAACGTTTGTAAAGATAATTTAGGCATTGACTTGAAGTCAGTGGAAAGAGCGCGTCATATAAGTCGCTATGACGAAATGAAGAAACGGCCGATTATGGTCAATTTTGCTTCCTACAAAGAAAAATTGCACGTTCTCTTTAATGCCAAGAAGTTAAAAGGAAATTCATACAGCATCAACAAAGATTACTCACCTGAAACAAGAAATATTCGTAAACGGCTTTGGTAGTATGCGAAGGTTATTAAAGTGGATAGAAAACTTCGAGTCAAACTAAGCATTGATAAAGTGGTTGTTAACGGCACGACGTTTAGGTAGGACAAAGAAAAATAAGTCGTTGAAACTGTGAAAAATAAATGACCCAAACATGATAAAAAAGGGCGAGAAATTTTTTATATGGCTACATTATCAGTGAATTGCAGAAGCGTCGTTAATAAAGTTGACGACCTTGCTGCTCATATCGACTCTGTGATGGCCGATATAGTCTTTTGGACTGAATCGTGGCTAGACCCTTTCATTAGCGATAGTGAAGTGTTTGCCAATGACTTCATTGCCTATTGGAGAGAGAGATCCCGTGTGGGTGGCGGCGTCTTTCTTCTAGTTCACCGCTCTTTAAACTCCTTTGAAATAGATATAGGTCAAGACGCTGTGGAATCAGTATATGCTGCAAAATTACCTTGCCAGACAGTTCTTCATTTGCAGTGGGTGCCTTCTATCGGGCAACAAACTCGACCGTCGACACGCTTCAGATTTTACATGATACCGTTTCCGAGGCCACGTTTCATACTTTTTACTGGCAGGGGAATTTAACCTGCCTGACCTAAAGTGGCGCGACGGCACTTGTGAGCACACAGCTGGTGAAAGCTTGAACATGGAGATGAAAAGCATTACTAATTTTTTTGGACTAACGCAGTATGGCGTTGAACCAACTTGTGAAACTAACGTATTAGATTTGTGTTTTTGTAACTCGCCAAATTTAGTGAAATTTCTACGTGTCATTCCGGGAATAAACGACCATCATGCTGTCGCCACAAGTATTAAAGCAAGAAGTAGCAGGCCAAGGAAAAAATAAACCAGAAAACTACCTACATGAGCGACGGGATTATGCCAGCATATCAACGAAACTTTTTGATCATCTGCCAGTTTTTGAATGCCTTTCTGATGATTGTGACGTTCAGGAATTGTGGAATAACTTTAAAGAAAAACTCAAGGAGCCTACCAATGCCTGCATTCCTACTATCGAGCACAGGAAACTTAAAAAGCGTAACAAATCGTGGATGACAGTGCGTATATTAAGAATAGTTCGGAAAAGAAGGCATATGTTTTCAAATACCAGAGAACTAAGAGTACTTTTCACTTCGATAATATGCGTGCTATAACCCGTGAATACAAGCAAAATATTAAGGAAGCTAAGGGGCGCTATTTTGAAAAACTCGGCAGTAAAATAAAAACGAATGCTAAGGTGTTCTGGCAACATATGAAAGGCTGCGGAGCAGAGCCAGCTGGCATCACCGAAATTGTCTTTAATAATGAGTCATTATTAGACGATTCGGAGAAGGTTACTTGTATAAATAAATACTTTCGTTCAGTATATTTACCAAAACAAAGCAATAGTCCATTATCATACGCAAGTTCAGTCCCGACTATGGATTCCGTAGAGCTAAAGCTGAATGGAATCAAAGCATTACTAAACAAAATTCGTGATGGTAAGGCAGTTTGACCTGACAATTTCCCCTAGAATTCTAAAGAGATGTGCTGAATCGATTTCACTTTATCTCTATGTAATCTACACTAAATCTCTGTCTTCCGGTACCCTTCTAGAGAACTGGAAATGTGCACATGTTGACCCCATTAATAAAGGTGAATCAAAAAAGAATGTAGTTAACTGTAGACCAATTTAGTTAAAGTCCATACCGTGTAAATTTTTGGAACACATTCTATACAAAGAGATAATGACACTCTTAGTAACAAATAACTTGCCGGCTTCACAAGCACAACAACATGATTTCCGTAGGGGTTTATCTTGCACAACACAACTGATTGAAATTTATCATGACCTCCCATTTTATATGGACACGGCGGAATAATGGGTTGCCTTTTCCTAGATTCTCACAGAGCGTTTGGTACTGTTTCCCACCCTTTTCTTTTAATTAAACTTGTCGCAATAAATATTGACCGTACAGTTCTTGCCTGGATCGAAAACTATCTATCGTCTCGCGGACAGTGCGTGTTATTGAATGGTAAGCAATCCAGTTTTGTAGACTTTGTATCTGCTCGTACGAGTGATTGTGAAAACCTCTGTATCGTCTCTCAGCTGTATAAACTTTGTTTTGTGTTGTGAACCTTTAGCTCCGACCCATTCTCTGGCTTGCGACCGGCGGTAGCTGGGCACGAAACGACCAACCCCCTTGTCACTTGGTAGCTGGTCTCTGGCTGAGCTTGCCACGCTGAGTCGAGGGCATCTCCTCTGTGACCGAGACCGCTACTCCCAGAAGCTCTAAGGGTGTTTGGGAGCGCACTCAAAAGTGCGCGAAGTGGTGACATATTCTGGCGTCCGCGACAGGACGTTTGGTACTTTATTGGCTCAGAGAACGGAGAACGAGTCGGAAGGAGTTTACGAAGAGGGCGTAAACGAGTGTTTAACAGCAGAGCGATATTGTGAGGTGCCGCGCTGAAGCGGTTATTGAGGTTCACCGTATAGAGGTAGTCTTTGCCTTGAGAAGTACAGTATCCGAAAATTAACCTGAAGGAACTAGTCGAGATCGGCATCCAGAAGGGGATGTCCGGGGCTGAACAACAGAAATGGGTGAACCAGAGAGAAAAAGAGGAGATAGAGAGGGCTGAGAAAGAAAGAGACAGAGAATTCGACGCGAAAAACAACTGCTTGCCATGAAGCTTGAGCTCCAACGTGCTGGGAACCACTCAGCGGAAGTCCATAGCATTAGAGAAGAAGCCAGTGGCCTGCGGATAGATGCCAGCAGATTACTTCCCTGAATTGAAAAAAAGGACGATCTCGACGCGTTCCTCAGGCGATTCGAAGGGATCGCGAGAAGTCACAATTGGTCAGACGGTGAATGTGTTACCATTCTTAGCACCTGTCGTAGCGAGGAAGCTCTGAGCGTATTCGGGGGACTTTCTCCGGATGATGCTGCAAGCTACAGCAAAGTAAAAGCCGCCTTGCTTAAGCGATTTCGTGTCACCACCAAGGGATTTCGAGATAAATTCAGAACAGGGAAGCCCACATATGGCGAAACGGCAACCCAGTATGCGGCAAGATTAAGCCACTACTTTGATCGGTGGATGGAACTTTCAGAAACTGCTCAGGAATACAGTACACTTCGGGAGCTACTCATCAAAGAACAGTTCCTGAGTAGCTGTCACCCGTGCTTTTCGCGCGTACCTCAAGGAAAGAAGAGCAAAGACTCTCTCCGAAATGCTAGATCTTGCCGACCAATTTCTAGAAGCTCAAGGAGGAACTAACCTGACCAAGATTAAGAATAGGAATTCGAAGAGCGCGGGAAAAACCGACGGCCGCTATGCGCGATTTAGCCCAAAGGCTCCACCAAAGTGCTACCTGTGCAACAGGTTAGACCATTACGCATCTAATTGCCGCAACAGCGCTACAAACAGTAGCCCAACAGCTTGTTTTAAGTGCGGCCAGAGGGGGCACAGAGCCGCGGTTTGTCCGAACTCAAGCAGGCCCATCCCCCAGGTATCGTGCGTAAGGGCCTCCTCAGATGACCACCTGGAGGAAGATGACCACGGCTTTGTAGAACTAAAGAGCGGCAAGAAAATACCAGTAGTTAACGCAGTAATGAGACCCGCACCAGATCGCCTTGCGGAGGGGATGCCTGTCCTGACAGGAAAAGTGGCAGGAAGTTTAGTGTCCGTGCTGCGCGATACGGGCGCTAGCATTGTGATTGTAAAGAGAGATCTAGTTCAACACGAAGAACTTACCGGAACAAAGAGCCCGGTGTTAATCGTAGATGGTACCATTCGATTTCTGCCCGAAGCTAAGGTGACGGTAGACACACCGTACTACAGCGGAGAGGTGACCGCATTATGCATGAATAATCTCCTGTATGATCTTATTTTGGTAAACATCCAGGGAGTGAAAGGAGCCGAAAACCCGCGCACAAGCCAGGGATCAGGGAAGGAACTTCTCAGCGTTGAAGACACCGGACGCGGCCGAAGAATCGGCAGAAAACAGAAGCTATGGGGAAGAACAAGAGCGGGACAAAACGCTACGGACATGCCGGTCACAAGTAGAGAAAAGAAGGACATGCCGAGACGGTAATAGTAACATAGAGTTTCGATGGGAGAAGGGACTTCTGTATCGATTTCATACTGACAAAACAGGCAAACAACTGCGTCATTTGGTCGTACCAGAGAAGTAGCGAGACGCAGTCCTACAGACAGCACATGACAGTATCATGGCCGGCCATCGGGGATGCGAGAAAACGACATCCAGGATATTGGATGAGTTCTTTTGGCCAGGTATCTCTGCCGACGTCAAGATATTCGTCGCTTCATGTGACATCTGCCAGAGAACCATTCAAAAGGGTCGCGTACCTCATGTACCGCTCGGGAAAACACCTATCATTGACACTCCGTTCTCTAGAGTGGTAATCGACGTCGTTGGAAAAATCTATCCCCCATCCAAAAGCGGGAATCGATGCATCCTTACTCTAGTTGATTATGCCACCTGCAGCCGGATGCTGTGGCACTGCCGAGCATCGAGACCGAGCGAGTGGCTGAAGCACTTGTCGAGATGTTTTCTCGCGTCGGGGTTCCAAGAGAAGTACTGAGTAACTGGGGAAGTAACTTCACCTCAGATCACATGAACTAAGTGGCAAGACTGCTGTCATTACGCCAGCTGCACACCACCCCCTACCACCCAATGGCAAATGGATTAGTAGAAAAGTTCAACGGGACACTCAAGGTGATGTTGAAGCGCATTTGTGCGAAAAACCCCGCAATTGGGACCGATATTTGGCGCCATTACTTTTCGCATACAGAGAGGTTCCACAAGCCAGTTTAGGGTTTTCGCCCTTCAAACTTCTGTACGGCAGACACGTAAGAGGCCCTCTGACAATCCTCAAGGAACTTTGGACTAACGAAGAACTGTATGAAGAGTCCAAGACTACATACCAACGCGTTCTTGACCTTCGGAACAAATTAGAAGAAACCTGTCAACTCGCACACAAAGAATTACAAAAAGCTGGAGCCCGCTACGCCACGATTTACAATCGGAAGACCAGGGATCGACAATTCAATCCCGGTTACAAGGTACTTGTGCTCCTTCCGACCGACAAGAACAAGCTACTCTTACAGTGGAAGGGATCATTTGAAGTCATGGAAAAGAAGGAAGATGCAGACTACACCATTGAGACGCTCGGGGGCCCCAGCATTTTCTACGCTAATTTGTTAAAAAGATACGAAGAAAGAGAAAAACCGCCGACGAGGCATCAATACCTAGCTTTCAGCGGAGTGTCAGCCTTGGACGAAGAGCAGAGCATTCCAGTCCCCTAATTTAACAAGACAGAAGGAATGCAAGACGTGAAGCTGTCCCCTAAGTTATCTCCCGCACAGGAAGCACAGCTCGGAAAAGTGATGGCAAAACACCACGCTATTTTCTTCGACGTACCCGGTAAAACTGAATGGGTGTAGTGCCAGCTCGAGCTCACAACTGATGCCCCAGTACACGTCCGACAGTACCCACTACCTTTTTCTACACGCGAAAACATCGATAGGGAAGTGCGAGAGATGAAGACACTAGGCATAATCGAGGAATCCTCGTCGCCTTGAAACTCACCCGGCCTACTCGTACGAAAACCGGACCAGACAAACAGATTCGTAGTGAACTATCGGCGCCTGAACGATATATTAGTGGCGAATTCTAAACCCATGCAAAGGGCCGATTCGGTGTTTTCCAGGGTGGGAGGAGCGAACCACTTCTCCAAAGTTGACTTTGTAACAGGATACTGGCAAATCCCGCTATCCGAACCATCAAAACTCAAGACGGCGTTTTCTACCACCTCCGGCCTGTACCAGTTCAGCTACATGCCATTTGGCATTAAAACCGCTCCACCCGTCTTTGCGAATTAAATGAGACGGATCACGGAAGGCCTCCCTGATGTGTATCACTACTACGACGATGTGCTAGTGGCAATCAAGACGTGGGAAGAACACATCGCATCGCTGGAACTGTTCGCGAAAGTCGAATCAGCTGGACTCACAATTCGCCCTTAGTAAGTGTGAATTTGGCGCAGACGAGATTGACTTCCTCGGCCACCGACTCGGGAAGGGGCCCTTGGCGCCACTCGAGAAAACTAGAGAAGATACAGGCCGCCCCGGCTCCAAAAAGGAAGCGACAAGTGCGTTCGTTCTTGGGACTTACTGGCTACTATCGAGAATTCATTCCCAACTATGGGGAAATCCGTGCACCCCTTACCCAATTGACGAAAAGGGGGAGAGCAACCGCGTCAAATGGATGCCCGTCCACCAGGCAGCCTTTGAAGAATTAAAGCGACATATCGCCAACCCTCTTATCCTACACACAACCTTTTGTGTTAAGCACAGACGCATCAGACACAAGTCTGGGCGCCGTACTGATGCAACCGCACCAGGGGACCCTCCATCCAATCTCATATGCTAGTAGGAAACTGCTCCCAAGAGAGACCGCTTACAGTACCATCGAAAGAGAGTGCTTGGCGCTGATATGGGGAATTCATAAGTTCAACACCTATCTCTATGGAACGCCGTTCGTAGTACAAACCAACCACCAGCCGCACCAGTACCTCCAACGAGCAAAACAATTGAACAGCCGGGTATTACGTTGGAGTCTACTGCTTCAAGAATACCAGTTTAGAGTGGACTACATAAAAGGCAGCGAAAATGTGGGAGCCGACTACGTAAGCCTAATCTAGAAAGTAGACAAACGTACACCTCGTATTTGTGCGCTCCCTCTATGGAAGGATGTGGTAATGTGTTGCCGAGTTGCGGTATGTGTTGAAGTACATTGTAACTACTGTCAAGTGTCAAGTGTCATGTATGTAAAAAAATGATTCGGCGGCGGTGCGCATAAGCGACGGACCTAACCGCTCTGTGCTCTCTGCAGCTCCTGGGCTACGAGGAACCACTGCGCAAGCGCGGCGTTGTCCACCAGACCTGGCAGCATCGGTGACAAGCTTCAGCTGTGCCTGGTAATTGCTGATCGTCTGCGAGTACATCTCCCAGACAACCATCTGCAGTGTCATCAACAGCGAGCACCGACTGGACACGTGGACACGATTGTGCCGGCTTCAGCTATAAAAGGACCCTGCTATACCATCAAGCTTCAGTTCGGCTGCGGTGCGCATAAGCGACGGACCTAACCGCTCTGTGCTCTGTGCAGGTGAGAAAGTGTCATGTTTTCGATAATTCTGTAGATAAGTTACTGATTGCGCACTGCTGCCGAACACAGCAACATTACTTCTATTTTGTTGTACATTGCTTTTTCGCTGAGATTTGGGTTTGCCATTGAGTCATTGTGCCGCGATAACGCACTATCATGATTAAAGAAGTGAAAGATCTCGCGAAATCTGTTGAAGATATGACACGCGAGCTCAGGGCTGACCTGAGAACATTAAAGGAAAGCGTCCAATAATGTAGCGACACCTGCGATGGAGTAAACGAACTCCGGAAAGAATTGAAAGAGCTGCGCAAAGAGCTTCAGGATTCACACAAACAGAATGAGGAACTAAGAACAGAGAACCATAGGCTGGGTAAGAAGCTAGAAGAATTGGAACAATACCAGAGGTCGAACAATCTGGAATACGGGGTGTTCCAGAAAGCGGAGGTGTTTGTGACGTTGTCAAGAAAATCGGAACCTTACTGGATGAGCCAATCGCAGATTTAGACATAGACATATGCCACCGAGTGCCTACATTTAAAAAGCAAGAAAAGAACATTGTTGTGCGCTTTGTGCAACGAACAAAGAAGGACAAAATCCTGCAAAAGGCAAGAAAACAGCAGCTCAACACAAAAGATCTGGAATACGATGGAGACAGCAAACCAGTATACATAAACGAGCATTTAACCACCTTCCACAAGGAATTGCTTCGCTCTGCAATCATTGAAAAGAAGAAAATGGGCTGGAAGTTTGAGTGGACTCGTGGCGGAAGAATACTTGCAAGGAAGGACGAAGAAGCTGACGTCGTACGCATCACCAGCTTGTCTGATGTTGAAAAAATTTCAAACTGAATCAAGACAAAGAAAAACTTCAGCACTGGCACTATCTATTGCTGATGATATGTAGGTGAACTGCTGTTATTATGAAACGGAAGATTTTAAATCAAGATTTGAAAATTTCAGAGGAAAATTCACAACACTTCATTTAAACACTAGAAGTATCAAAAACAAGACAGATGACTTCGAAATGCTTCTTAGTTCTCTCGGAATGAAATTTCATGCCCTAGCACTCACTGAAACCTGGCTGTCTGAAATGGATGTACCGCCTCACATTGATGGCTACAAGTGTATGAGTTTAAGTAGACAGGGGAAGAGAGGAGGAGGTGTTGCGCTCTATGTGATGAGCAGTTTGCACCTCCAAGCTATAGATGAATTGACAAGGCTGGATGACGACGTTGAAAGCCTTTTTGTCAGGGTCTCAAATTTTTCAATTGGCGTTTTATACAGACCACCAGCGGGTAATACATCAAAATTTTTAAATTTTCTAGATGATGCACTCTTACTGCTTCAGTCCTCAACTTCGTCCATCCTAATCCTTGGTGATGTAAATATAGATACACTATCAAGCAATGCAGAAGCACAAGAATTTCAAAATGTCCTGAATCTTCATGCCTGTACTAATACCATACGACTGCCCAGCAGGATTGCTCGCGACACCGCTACCTCCATAGATGTTTGCATCACGAATACGTATTGCAGCCATGTTACCTCTAGTGTTATAATCAATGATATTAGTGATCACATGCCAATTTTTTGCCTCACTTCTTCAGCAATGGAAAGCGATTTACATCCTAGAAATTTTACGTACCGTGCAATTGACCAGGAGAGCCTTCAGAGATTTAAAGCACTTATTGAGCTAGAATTTTGGGAAGATGTATATGAAGAAACCAACGCCAATATGGCCTATAACGCCTTCTTGACGAAGTTTTCTAGATGTTATAATGCGGCCTTCCCATTGCAAGAATGTAAAGCAAGGAGCAAGAAAATAAAGAAACCATGGATCACTCGTGAATTGCACAAGAGAATAAGGCAAAAGAACAAAAAGTACCACGAATTTATAAGGTGCAAAGATTCAAGCGTACTCGTGGAGTTCAGGAAGCTTAGAAATCAATTGAATTCCGATTTAAGAAAGGCAAAGAACACCTATTATGAAAATAGGTTCATGAATGTTCAAAATGATTCTAGGAAAGTATGGGACATCCTCAACGAAGTGATGGGTAAAAAGCGTCACCAACAAGACATGATAGACATTTACAAAGATGGCGTTCGGGTTCCCGTAATGGAAGTTGCTGAAGAAATGAACAGAAATTTCATTACCATTGGCTCGTGTGAAGAGGCTCAAGCAGAAAAAGGCAGTCTAATATCAGAGAGGCAACTCGAATCTCTTATGCTTGTACCAACGACTCCTACTGAAATATACGAAATAATTCAAAGTCTATCGAATTGTGTCGCTGCTGGAATAGATGGTATAAAAGTTCCACCCATAAAATATGTTGCAAATATACTTAGCCCGATATTGTGTGATATTATAAATAAGATGCTCCAGACTGGTGAATTTCCTGAGGAACTAAAAATTGCTAAAGTAACTCCTGTGTATAAGGGTGGCGGAGAAACCGACGTTAACAACTATAGGCCTATTTCGGTTCTACCAGTGTTTTCAAAAATATTCGAACGTGCCATATATGTCAGGTTCTCCAGCTCCTTTCAAAAGCATCATATAATTAGTAGTGCTCAGTACGGGTTTCAGAAGAATAAGTCTGCAGAACAGGCACTCGTCAATATCAAAGATAAAATCATTGAAAATATTGAAGACAAGTTCCTGACACTTGGTCTGTTTCTAGATTTCAGGAAAGCACTTGACACTGTACAGCACGATATAGTGCTTAATAAATTACAAGCATATGGTGTAAGAGGTGTTCCACTGGGAATAATTAGAACATATCTTTTGAACCGGTCTCAATGCGTATCTGTAAACCGCATGTTATCTAACAGAATGACAGTACTGCATGGCGTTCCCCAGGGTTCCATTTTAGGGCCACTGCTATTCCTGGTATACATTAATGATATAACAAGAATACCCGGTTCTCCCGAATTAATAATGTATGCCGACGATACAAATGCTTTTTTCAAGGCCCTGACAAATGAATCCCTGGAGAAAGCAGTCAACACTTACCTCTCTAATCTCTCTACATGGTTGCGAATGAATCGGCTAGGACTAAATACTAGTAAAACTAAATATGTCATTTTTAAGCCAATCAATAAAAAGGACTCATACGCAATGAATATAAAGTTTGAAAACACCCTGCTCAGCCAAGTAAGTGAACAAAAATTTCTGGGAATTTGGTTCTCTGAGGATCTCTCGTGGACATGTCATACCCTTAAGCTCTCCAATGATCTCTCCCGAGTGGTGGGTAGCATATGTAGAATAGAGAATCTATTGCCGACGTGGCTAAAAATGAAATTGTATCACTCTTTATTCTACTCCAGGTTATGTTATGGAATCTTAACGTGGGGTACAACGACATTATCTAATTACAACAGGTTATTGGTCCTGCAAAAAAGAATGTTAAGAATGTTAGAAAACTTCCACGGAAACATCAGAAACTTACCCACACAACCGCTTTTCATAAAATATGCTATGCTCCGGGCCGACCAGGTATACTATTTCAAACTACTACTAGGGATTCATAAACACAAACTTTATCCTACGTCCCCAGGTAATTCATCTCGCTATTCAATCCGAAATCCTACACTTAGGCTGCCAGCTATAAGAACAAACTACGGGCGACAAACGTTAAACTTCCAAACAATTAAGATGTTGAACAGAACAAATATCAGTGTTGATCTCAACAAAAGATTTGCTGTTTTCAAAAAAGAATGCAAAAATGTTTTCGTTTCTGACCGTATTTTCTTTGCTTTGTGAAGACAGTGTGTGCTTTCGTGTGCGTGTAGTTTTCTATCAAGAAGAAACGCAAGACAATAATATATATTCTGTGCGTTCCTTTGTTCTTTTGCTGTCAAATGAGACGTTTTTTTTGTTTTATTTTTCGTTCCAGGCGCAATAGCTTTGCCACTTCCGTTGTTGTCTGCTTTTTGTTTTGTTTTTGTTTTTTTTTTCAAAAAATATTCATTTTGTACAACATAACTTCTAATCAGTGAATGTGCATTTGCATATGTGTTTTTCTTGTGATTTTGTTTGTATACTTTCCTTTTCTGATGACCCAAAATTTGTTTGGCTCACAATATGCAATGCTGCTTGCCGAACTGTAGTATTTCATTTTTTGTGTGATAAATTTGTATTGGGGGGTCGAGGCCTCGTCAGGCGTTGTTATGCCTTTAGCTTCGGCCCCCCCTTAGACATGTTTTAAGAAACAAACAAAGGAAAAAAAAAGAATGTATGTAATCTGGCTTTCGGCATATAGACCTTTTTTGAATTTTGAGTTTTGTGAATATTGTTGCACAATATTCTTAAAGGAAGGGGCAGTGTGACAAAATTCGGCGCATCTTCGAAAAAACCGCCGCTGCGCGTAAGCAATCGCACCCGCGCGCGGTAAAATCAAACAAAAAAAAAACAGTGGGGAAGGAACCCCGGGGTTGCGTGACTTTTCACTCAGCTCGCCGGAGCGGCGCCAAAGTAAACACGCACGCGCGGCGTCGATTTTTCTAGACTCTTGGAGAAGTTTTTGCTCGTTGTCGACAGAAAAGCGGTAACCTTCCGCGCGCCAAAGGATACCCTCCCCCCTTCGCTGCGGCGCCGATGACTCAGCGTGCCGCGAATGACCTGTATTGTTCTAGAAGGCTGTCTCCGCGCTCGACCAATGCGGTCGCGCGCCCGGCGCGAGAAAGAGAAGGAGCTTGTGCAATTGAAACTGCGTGTATGTGCGCGCCTGCCTTGGCGCGAAGAACAAGCAGACGCGGTCCGCGCCTATAAATGAGGGGCTGCAACCGCCGTCTGTTAGCCCGAGCCGCCATTTAAGCTTCCGAGAAGCGCGCCCGCTCGACTCCCGGGAGATCACCACTCGACCAGCCAAGGACGGACCAGCGAGGCAACGTGCGCCAGTCTGCGGATCGACCCCGTCGTGCTCCCCAGGTCGTCGGACTGTCGCAGTGCCCGGTGAACAAATTGTTTTGTTTATTTGTCTCTCTCTGTGTTAGAGCACTTTAGGTGCTAAGATTTTGTTGAATTGTATCTCTCTATTGTGACTTTGCATGAGATGCGTTGTATTTGTGAATCACTTTGTATCTGCTCGTACGAGTGATTGTGAAAACCTCTGTATCGTCTCTCAGCTGTATAAACTTTGTTTTGTGTTGTGAACCTTTAGCTCCGACCCATTCTCTGGCTTGCGACCGGCGAAAGCTGGGCACCAAACGACCAACCACCTTGTCACTTGGCAGCTGTTCTCCGACTGAGCTTGCCACGCTGAGTCGAGGGCATCTCCTCTGTGACCGAGACCGCTACCCCCACAGGCTCTAAGGGTGTCTGGAAGCGCACTCAAAAGTGTGCGAAGTGGTGACACCAGCACTTAAGTCAAGGGACGCAAAGAACTCAGTGCTTTGAAGGCAATCAAGATAAACGGGGAAGGGGATTATTGCTTGTTAGTTTATGGGGGTTTAACGTCCCAAAGCGATTGAGGCTATGAGGGACACCGTAGTGAAGGGCTCCGGAAATTTTGATAATCTGGGGTTCTTTAACGTGCACTGAGATCGCACAGTACACGGGCCTCTGGAATTTCGCGTCCATCGGAATTCAACCGGCGCGGCCGGGATCGAACCCGCGTCTTTCGGGTCAGGAGCCGAGCGCCATAACCCCTGAGCCAGCGCGGCGGCTCATTATTGTCCCTATGCTGTTGAAGCGGCGCTAATGAGCTCATAATCTGGTAAAACCACCTTTATTGTTACCGGTGCCAGCGGAGAATACGAAGGGCGCTGCGTGGGTTGTGACGTCACGGTTCAGAACGTTCTGAACATGCTCACTAATCACGTGACGCTCGGCCTCAGTGACAAGGCGTATGAGAACCGGTCTCGGTGCGAGGATGGGCAGTTGACGTTAGGCCTAAATGCATCCGGGCAGCAGCTCACGGAGGGTCGATGGAAGCTTCTCGTGCGGCAAAGTATCAGACACGGAATCTGAATGCAGAGGGTTCACTGTGGGACTGTAGGCAGTCTAGCGAGCATCAAAAATGGAGGTTGAATGGAGTCAAGCGCCCCACCACGCACAAGGGTAAGTGGACACGGGGACGGAATCTTAATCACCATCTTCCTAAGACTTCTTGTGGGCATCAAGGACAGCATACAACAGCGGCAGGTTCTTACGGCGCGCAAAGGGAGCAGATGACGTAAATAAAACGGTGACTGCAGACGTGGCAGGACACGAGGGACTAACAAGCGTTCAAGATTCCGGTGCAACTTCGACTTCCTCAGCGACGGTGAGCTTCTGCATCCAGGAGAAATGGGTTTTCAGCTGTAAGTTCGTCGCACAGCGCAGAAAATTTCACCTCAGCGCGGGCGCAATCAATCACGGATCACGTTGCGACGAGAATTTCCACCGCAGAACCATGTCATGGGGACACACCGACAGGACCGAGAACTGAACTGTGTACAAAATATCGTGAAATGACCGCCCGCGCTGCGCCTTCGTTCAGAGGTGCAGTTTGCTCTTGACTGGCAGTTCGGAGCGACAGACCGCGAAGTGACGCTGTTACTGCGTGCAGTGAGCAGTGAGCGGCATAGCCTTTTTTGAGTCATGAAAACCACGGAAGCCGCGTCGACAAGCGCGTATATCGGCAGTCCCCTCGAGAGTGAATTGTACGACTTTGTGAGGGGAAAGGTGACGCCTTGAGCTCATCCAAGACCAGACAATTCATGCCTATGAAATGGCAGAACTTAGTTTTCCTCGTCAACGAAGTCAGGGAAACGGCGCATGGGTGAGAGCGAACAGCGATGAGGGAGAGGGGCGATAAGTTGCGTATGAACGCTGGGTGCTTGCCTACCCATTCTGAGGCGAGGACGAACTGTGGACCGCCCCTAATCAGGGTGAGAAAGTCATTGCTTCCTCTGATGAAGGACGGTCTACTGTCAAAGACCGTTGGATGAAGAAAACAAGATAATCGCACAAGTTGTCACCATCTCATTCTTGAAAGAGTGGAAGTTCGGCCTAGTTGGTAATT
>JARKHS020016556.1:0-95594 GCA_030143305.2 Amblyomma americanum | reverse complement strand
CTTGCAATCAGTCAGGAATGTAAAAAAAATGCTTAGAAATTATTGAGGTTGAAACAAATTTTCGCATTGGCTGGTGCGTTTATACCGTTTCCCTACAGTTTTTTTCTAATGATTATGGCTTTGCACGTACAGTTATCAGCTAAGGTCACAGCATCTCTGGAAGTCTTTCACTGTCCATGCACGAAACGCAAAATAGCAAGCGTTCAAATGAGGCACACACCACTGCTTCAGACCATAATGATTCACCTCTCTCTTACGCCTAACGTGTTAGCTTCGCGGGAGCTCAGTTTCTGATCAATGGGCTGTTGTCTCAACAGTGCGCATCCAAAACTCACACGTCAGGGTCCTCTCACTGCGGTTGATTTCGTTCCCCGTCAAGGGCCCGCGGGTCTCATCTGACAAGTAATAAGCGCTCTCCTATTCGGTGGCGTTTGCGCATCAGTTCCTGAGGTGACCTATCTGTGCTGCCGCGAGTGCGAGTGACTGAGTTACGCCTTTCTCAGGAGTCATGGGGCGCTCGTCAACGGTCATGCACAGGCCACAGAGAGGGCGAGAAAGTTTTTGTTTACGTCCTCTTAGTACAAGGGGGAAAAAGTAATGAATTTTCACATTTTGTAGGTGCGACAATGAACCATATCCTATTTGCGTGAAAAAAATTATGGGCTTTCACTATGCGAGGATTAGGCCTCTCGCAAATCATATTTGGGAAAAAAAAAATTGATCGCAAGAGCTGCTTTTGAATTTTATCTCGTGTGAAATGAAGACATCAGAAAAAGACAAAGAAACAACTGTTTGGCGCACCGCTACAATTTATGCTGTTTTCTTATATCTGCTCATGTTCTACAGTAAATATTCATAAGAGACGCAGCAAGTGTCATTTTATGTGTGCTTATATTTATTTTAATACCCGGAAATTGAGTGTGCTCTGAGAATTTTCTCATAAATATTATGTATTTTGCAGGCTTTTCAGAAAAATTTCGCAACTTTGGCAAGGCGTCGTCTGCAAAATAACAACGAATAAGGCACTTCATGTTTTGTCATTTTTTCCTTAAAATATATGAAACACGCCAAGAAACTGTACGTCCTCAACTATGACTGCCAGCTCCACGCTTTGCAGACCCACCTAAAAATAAAAATATGTCTCTAATTTCATACCCTGCCTTTGTTATATTTAATCTGATCTGTTCCTTTTGAGCATTTCATATTCATAAAGAAAAAACATTTGATTTTGATTATCTGCTACGCAGATATGGCTCCGCAAGTAGCCTTCTGAAAAATCCTAATCAGTTGAGTCGAGCTGCATTTCGGAGTAGCACACTGAACTGTGCTAGAAAGCCAAAATATCTTTTTTTCCGGAAGTGGTCGTCAGCATTAAGCATAAAATATTTCTACGCCGTGCTGGCGACAGTTGCTATATTATACAAATATTTAGAGGTACTACGTCCTTTCAGCATCTCAACTCTTTCAAGGCAATGATCACGTTAATGTAGAACGAGAAAAAGAATGCACCTTAGCGTGTTTTGGTGCAGTGCTTTGACGTTGTTTTGACGTTTTTTGAGTGCTTACTTAGCGATAGTCTGCTTTTTCACCGCAGAACCCTACAGATGGACATCCGTAGAAGTTTTTATTTTTCAGACAGTGTTTTCATTGATTAAACCCGTATTTTCTACATTTAATTTTTTTCAGCTTTGATTCGGGCATGATCGTTTGACAAAGAAAACATTTATTCGCTTGTTCACCGTGCTGCTTGTCCAAAAAAAAGCCCCACACTTCTTTTTCTGGATTTTTTCAAAAAAAGAACATGTTAGATAGCTGTGGCCTTTAAATTGGTGCGCTCATCTCGGCTGCGGGGGTAGGTTGGTTCAAAACACGGAACCGCACAGCTATAGCGTAAAATTGCAAACGGTGTCTACCGCCCAGGAGCCTTGCTTTCTTCAGTGGTGTGCGCTTGTATCATCCTCCGTAAATACATAGCAGGCCAAGGCCAGTTTGTCTCAAACAACCTCTTAGACCACTAAATGTGTTGAAGTACGGACAGCGCGTATCGAACGCGAGCAACCCTCTGGATACTGCCTCTAGGCGGGCGCCTACCCTTGCGCAACGGCCTCTCCTACCCAGTGTGAACAAGCGGCCTTCCACAGTTGCACAGAAGTCCGCGACCACACAGTCAGCGGTTAAACTCATCGTCAGCGCTACGGCGTCTCTCCGACAACGTCCTGCCATTCCCGAGAGAGGCAGTAAGTTTTGAGGCAGAATGAACACGAAGAGATGCCAAAAACTCAGGTTGGAAGGAGGCCCCCAATAGACGGCCTCCTTTCGCCCAACCTTGACTCGCTAGCAGACAGCTGCATAAGTGCCAGGCAGTCAAGGTAGATTTCTGTTTTTTGACTGCAGCATGAACCAATGACCGAAAAAACAATCAAAATCCCAGTGGTGGGCATGGCGAATCATTGTATCCATTGAAAAACCGTTGAGTACCTTGCAGTAATTCGGCTCGAACCCCAGCATCTCGCCTACAAGGCGGATGCTTGAACCGCTAAGCGACCGGTCATGTTCGTTTGCTTGCTGCTCACAGCTAATTGCGCACTAAGTGACGGATGGCTTACCGACAAGACAGGTGTGCAGTATAGAGGGCAAAATACATGTCCAGAACGGCCGAACAGTGTGCTCCGCAGTTCCCAAATCCGCAGCGACCAGGAAGAAAAAAGATAACGGTGCAATGCAGACCAGTTTTATCCAAATGGTGTCGCTAGACATCGTTATGTTCTGCTCAAAACACGCCTAGATGTTTTAGGCATGTGTTTTGCCCTCTGTACAAGGGAGCATTGCTGTTTCAACGCGACAGCATTAAGGCTGTCGTTGTGCAGAAAATCCGGCGTCGTCGGCGATGCGAGGAAGTGCAAACCCTGGAGAAGAAACCAACGAGGTCCAACAAGGTAAGGTGAATTAGTGGCGTTATCACTGCCTGCCTAACTGATTGCAAGCAAACACCACCGTAACAGAAACGCATTTCATGAAACGCATTTCTTGAGCGAAAAAATGAAAATGTGGTTTTTGAGGAAGAGAAATGGCGAAGTGGCGGTCTCGAATATTCCGAATGGCACCCAAATCGCGCCGCAAGAAGGAATAAAGGAAGGAGTGAAAGAAAACCGAGCATTCACTAGACGCGCCTTTATTCAGGTTAAAGTATCGAGGTGATGATACAACTTTATTGCTATAAAATGGAAGGAATTGAGGCTGGCGCGAGTCCAGGGTGTGTGGTGCATATGTGAGAGAGAGAGAAAGATGTACGGAAAGGCAGGGAGGTTAACAAGGTGATAATATTAATATTATTAATAATAATATTAATTGATTTTGGGGGAAATGAAATGGCGCAGTATCTGTCTCATATATCGTTGGACACCTAACCGCACCGTAAGGGAAGGGATAAAGGAGGGAGTGAAAGAAACAAAGGAAGAGAGAGGTGCTGTAGTGGAGGGCTCCGGAATAATTTCGACAACCTGGGGATTTTTAGCGTGCACCGACATCGCACAGAGCACAGGCGCTTTAGCGTTTTGCCTCCATAAAAATGCAGCCGCCGTGGTAGGGCTCGAACCCGGGAACTCCTGATCAGTAGCCGAGCGCCCTAACGACTGAGCCACCGCGGCGGGTAACTAGGCAGCACCCGGTATGCTATTCTACACGTGGGAAGGGGAACGGAGGAAGAGATAGAAAGGGAAGAGAGCAAGGGGAGATCCCTTTTCCACATGTCCGTTCCGTTGGCCATTATTTGCTGGGTACACAGAGCACACACTGACCGATCACAACCTTGCACTCAGTCCTGAGTCGTCCAAAAACTTGAAATGTGCGCTCAACGCTATCCTCTGCGATGTAGGCTTACTCCAAGGACCCAGAATCTTGGCTTCAGTAAAGGGCCCAGAGTCTAAGCGGCGGGTGTTGCAGCTAGATGGGCGAGCTCACGCTGAAACCGAGGGCAGTTACAAAGAAGGTGTTCTATTATTTCATCGCACCCACTGATTTCACAAGCAGGAGAGTCTGGCATTGCGACTAAGATAGAGTAGGCATTTCTAAACGCCTCTCCCAGCCACAGGCGACACAACAGCGTAGCATGCCAGCGGGAGAGGCCGGACGGAGGACTTTGTTGAAGCAAGGGGTCTAGGAGGTGCAGACGGCATGTAGAGTTTCCAGAAGACCATGAGGCTAAAATCTCATTTCGGCCAAGCATTCGCAAATGTCTTTCTGCGTCGGCTCTAGTCAAAGGCATTTGAATAATGTTGGCGCTTCCGTGAGTCGATCGAGCTGCAACGTCAGCTGCGTCTTTCCGACAATGCCACAATGTCCCAGTATCAACTGGAAGACGATGTTATCACCCTCTTCCTGCGCGTGTTGTTGAAGATGTCTTAATTCAGCTACGATTCAATCGTGAACGCCATGGCGTAAAGCAGAATTAAAACATTGCAGGGATAATTTGAGTTGCAGAACCCAGCTAATTTGTGGGGTGTTTGTGCACCTATGTACTGACCCGGTGGAGGTTGTCCGATGCGAAGTTTGCTGGTTAATACTGGTCTGCATCGCAGGAATGACCACGGCGTAGGTTGAAGTTGTACCTGAGACTGAACCATCAATATACACATAAGTGCGGTCACTATATGAGGCGTAAAGTAGGCAGAGTGTCAGCTTTTTTAATGATTGGTGCTGATGAGTTTAATTTTTTCGTTATTCCTGGAAATGTAAGGCGCACACATGGCTCCCGCAGACACCACAGTACAGACGAAGGACGTGCTGCCGGGGTGAACTGTGATGCGATGGGCGACTGGTGGGCCGCTATAACCTCGAAAACGCTCCGTGTGGTCTTTTAGCCGCCAATGACACAAGGTGGTGCTGGGGAATCGTTGTTAGATGACGCATGTGGATCCGCAGGGTGTCAAGGGTTATATACGTCGAGAGTGGGTAGTCCTAGGCGAAAGCTATGGTAGCAACTGTTGATGCGCTGCAAGGGAGACGCAGACATGTGCGAAGTGTCTGACCTTGTATAGTCTTGCGGGCACACAAATTCGCCTTGCATGTGCTTGAAAGAACTGGTGTACTATACTGCAAATATTCCAAAAATAGTGCTCTGTAAAGCTGCAGCTTTGACAGAATCGATGAGCCCCTTGATTTTCCGCCAAGAAATCTGACCAGGCGTGTGATAGAGATTAGCTTTTCATTTACAAAGCTACCATGCGGGTTCCATGATAAATTGCGGTTTATGATAATTCCTTAAAACGATGAGAAGCACGTTAGACAGTGACATGGCCGTCAATAATCAGCAGATAACGAGTCATACTTTTGCGCGTAAATGCCACTATAGCGCACTACTCGTCTGACACGCTCAGACATTGGTCTCGGAAATAGGAGCAAGTTATGGTAGCTACCCTCTGGAGTCTAGCTCGCACATGGAGACGCGTCACAGAGGAAGGCCGGATGCAGATGTTGTCGGACGGTATTAGGTAAGTAGTCCGGGAGACTTATAATTGTTAGAATAAACAAAGTGGGACTGAGCACTCCGCAATGGGGCACGCCGCGGTAAGTGTAATGCACGGGTGAGGAGCCATCTTCACACATAAATAAAAAAAATGTTATTTTGGTCACATAGCTTTGGATCCACGTATACATCCGTCCACCAATTCCAACAGCCTCTATCGCATCAAGGATGGCCTCATGTGTCACTTTATTCTATGCACCTTTGAGATCAAGAAAAAGTGCCGCGCACATGCGCTTCTGGTGTTTCTCTTGCTGAACTGTGGACACAAAGTCAATGACGTTGTCTATAGAAGAGCGACTTTGTCTGCCATAGCTTGGCGGACTCAGTCTTGATTCACTCAAATTTTTATGTGAGTCGCGAGTTCACTTTAAGGTGATATATGATCGTAAACAAGAGTCAGCAGTGGGTCACAAATCAAATTAGAATAAAGATCTTTGCTCTTATTCAAGACTCACATTCAGGCTATAATATGGGTGGTAAGTCCAGGCTAAGGTTCTGATGATAATCTGTGATTTTTGATGATGTTAGGCGCTTTTATTTTTTAGATTTTTTGTATCGTTTTCTCTTTGTTGGGGAAAGATTCAATGGCGCGGCCAGGGGCGCATGACATCGAGGCAGATTCTCGACGTCTGTGAGCTGCCAACGAAGAGGTTTCCTTGAAAATGAGTACACGTTGTTTTTTCGATTACTTCACGAGGTGCGCTAATGAGCTGTACAGGAACATTTCAGAAGCTTCGATCGAGATTCACAGTGTGTCTGAGCAGAACCATGGGTCCCTTATCCCGCTTCTGTAACACACCTCGAACCGATATTGCACAATTCGTTCCTTGAATCATAACTGTTAGGAATCGAAATTGTTGAATGAGTCCACACGTGTCGTGAATAAAAGTGAGCCGTGGGTCGATTTGAGTTGTTGACTCCGCATGACTAATCTTTCTGAGTGAGGAAAACTGGGTTGTGAGCCCAAAAGTTTATGAGTTAAAAAGTATGAGTGAGCCTGGCCATCTTCTGTAAGTGTGAGCATGACTGAGCCCGTAAGTTTACCAAAGTATTGTGAGTGAGCCACGGTGAGCACCTTTTATTTCTCCCGAAGTAAACTGGCTAACCGCACAGGAGCAGGGACAGACAACAAGCACCTGCTGATGCAGGATTTCGAAGTTAATATTTTCTGTGCGCAAAAAACACGTGGGAAACAGACTCAAGCCTTTGTCGTCGCTTTCTTTCTGTCAGAACGGTGGTGTGATAGATAACACAAATTCGAACGCACTTCAGGGAATCCTTTCTAAACTTAATTTGTGAAAGTACTCTGGAAAGTGCTTGCGAAGGCTCTTAGGAAAGACAACACGTAATGGGAACGCGCCATTCTCAGTGCAGGCAGCATGCATAAACCCCAAGAGCAAGCCATCCTCCCTTTTTATGTTGAAGCGATAATTTCCGATAAACCCAGCGCTTCTGGAAGGTGAGCGCGGCCCACACATTGGCGCATTTTTATGCACTGGTCGCGGTGAGCTGAGCGTCGAGTAGTTGCTAACAAGAGACCAGTGTGCCTCTCACGCCTGCGGGAACTGCCGCAGCAAAGACCTGTGTGTCAGCTCGTCCGGCCCAAGCAATGAGGCTTGCAAAAGGGCGTGAGCTTTTTTGTTGATGGCGGATTACTTCGATTAGTGCGAAAGCGCTCATACGCTCACAAACTCCAACCAAGCACCTTGCCACATGTGTACGTACATAAGAACGTGCCCATAGGTATGAAAGTAAAATGGAATGAAATAAATATCCCTCAGTCGCAGTCTAATCTGGAATTGCGAGAACAGATCAGTTCCACAGGCCGTGAGATCACTGGGCTTTCACCGCAGTTTTCTTATCTTTATAGCGTGGAAACAGTGCCGAGCTCGGGCTGAAGTCTGCAACTGTTTTTATATACAGAAGTTGCCTATGTTTGGCAGGTTTTCCACTGTGAGAGGAAGAAAGTACACCTGGTACACAGAATATTTGCTAGGTTCGTATGGCACTCCTATTAGGAACCCATGCGTCGCTATAACCTATCTCTTTCTCTTGAGTCAGGTGGAATAGGTCTTTTGTGTGTACGTGAACCTTGAGAGTGTTCACCAGCGCCACGCTCGTCCACAGCGGCGGACGTATCACGTCCTGTAATACCGCGAGTGTGGCGTTGAACGTCATCTAACGGCGAAGAAGGAAACTGTGCAAGAGCCCTCTTATGCTACCTAAGGCATCAAGACTGCCAGAACCGAGACCCTCGTTAAGATATCAGGAGACTAGGTAAAGGAAATGAGGGGCTCGTTCGACAAACCTATGAAGGGAGCGAACAGTCACCGACCCCAGGTGCATAGGGGAATGTAATTTTTTTTATTGTGTTGTGCTGATCAGTGGGATAATAATTCGTTAGAATTGAAGTGTACTTTCGACGATTTAATGTCGTATGTGCGAAAGTACACTTTCAATACACTGCCAACATGCAAAGACCATTTCCCAAAACGCGATTTCGAGCACAAGATTGTTTGTTCTACGGATGCTAAAAGTGTGCTTCAAATATGTTTAAAGGACTGCCAGTTTGTTAAACTTGAAGTATACCTCAGGCGAATTAATTTCATATTTACGAAAGTACATTTTTAATACATTTACAGGATGCCACAACCGCATACATATTTTTTTCACGTGCTTGAAACGTGTTCTAAATATGCTATAAGTGATGTATACTTCGAATGAATTAATTTCATATTTACGAAAGTGCACTTCTGATACATTGCAATATGCTAAATCGACATGCATAATTTTTCACGTATTTGAAACGAGCTCAAAATACGCTTTAAGTGGTGTATACTCCCAGAGAATTAATTTAATATATACGAAAGTACACTTTTATTACATTGACAAAATGCTAAAACCGATGCACATTTTTTATCGTATTTGAAACGTGCTCGAAGCATGCTTTAAATGACGTATTTTTGGCAAATATTAAGAATATGTTTTCAATACCAACCACAAATTTCCGGAACCTATTTCCGGCATATTTGAGTGCATTTATGAAAACAAAATATGTTTAAAATCACTTTTAAATATCACGAAGTATACTCCAAACGTATAAGTTCTTGCTAACATGCGGATTCAAAGAAAATTTAGAAGCTACATGCACATCAAGATGTTTGTACGAATAAAAAATTTTCTTCAGGTTACTATTCAGTTCATAACTGAATAAAACTGCGATAATCCAAGTTATTGTTTTTGAGCGTAATATGTTAAATAAAGTTTATCACTGGTCCGTGAGCAAGCAATTCTTTCGACAACCAGTGCTCATATTGGTAAGGCCAAGATTAAGCTGCACGGTTAAGTCATTGATTGAGTCATGAAAAGTTGAGATGATAGCTTCGTGTGCGTGAAGAAAGCATGGTGTCAAACGGTTCAGAAAAAAGGAACAATATATATATGAATGAGCATATGTTAAATATGAATATATATAAATGAATATATATACATCGAGCAGAAAATTTCATATCTGGTTCACTTTCAGACACTCGCACTACTGCACTACTGCACTACTGACTCGAACACATAAAAGGTTCGATTATTTTCCGCCTTTTAATCGTCATATATATATATATATATATATATATATATATATATATATATATATATATATATATATATATATATATATATATATATATATATATAAGCAAGAGGATCTGTCCGAAACGTCGACTCAAAATAAATCTATGGCTAAATGAAGCGTTTCACATCATTGTGTATATATATATATATATATATATATATATATATATATATATATATATATATATATATGAATAAGGAAATGAGGGACTCGTTTTGTCAAACTTATGAAGGGAGCCAACAGCCACCGAAACTAAGGTGCATAGGGGAATGTTTAATTTTTTTTTTATGTGTAGTGCTAATCAGTGGGATAATAATACTTACATTATTCTATCGCTTAAAGAAAATTACTTACAAAGCAGCAGAAAAAACAACCATGCCGCCGGTGGGATCCGAACTCACAACCTCCGAATATCGCGTCCGGTGCTATTACCAACTGAGCAACGGCGACGGCTGTCCAATCTGCTGCTCTCGTGGGTATTTATGTTTATCGGGTGTAAGCGAACATTGAGAGTGTTCACCAGCGCCACCCTCGTCCATAGCGGCGGACGTAGCACGTCCTGTATTACCGCGAGTGTGACGTGGAACGTCATCTAACGGCGAGGGCGGGAACTGTGCGAGAGCCCTCTTATGCTACCTATGGCATCAAGACTGCCAGAACCGAGACCCTCGTTTCTTTGGCTGTTGGCTCCCTTCATATATATATATATATATATATATATATATATATATATATATATATATATATATATATATATATATATATATATATATATATTGTAGGCTTAATGCCTAAGGAGCGAAGGAAACGAGACCACAGCTACGAGCCGACACCAGAACAGAACTGCCAGCCGTGGCTGCACGAGGCACGACCAGGTGCCGTTTTCATTCTCTTCGCAGGGTGGCGCGCGCTAGCCGGGTTGTCGGCGGCGCCCAAGAGAGGGTGCTACAGGGCCCCCCGCCTAGACTGGAAGTCGAAACGGACGGAGGGCCGGCGATGGCACTCGAGCACTAGGTCAGGCGGCGCTGGGAGTCGTTCCAGGGCGGTCTCCATGTAAGCCGGTTTAAGGCGGTCTAGACTGACGGTCTCTTCGCGGCCGTTTTGGAGGATGTTGGCTGTTTTCTAGGTGCGGCGGAGAACGCGGAAAGGTCTGTCGTAAGCCGGTGTGAGTGGAGCTCGAACAGCGTCGCGGCGCACAAAAACAAAGTGGCCAGGTCGGGGTGTACGAAAGTGGTATGGTTGCGGGACGAACGTGGGGGAGTAGACCGGAGGTCTTTAACGCAGTCCAGCAGGCGTTGGAGGAATTCTTTGGGCTGGGCTGGAAGACGCAAAGCACTTCCATACACGAGCTCTGCAGCTGAACACACTAAGTCTTCTCGGATGACGGCCCTTAGACCAAGCAGCACAAGGGGCAAGGAGTCGACCCAGGAGGCGCAATTGAGGCGGGCAGCGAGGGCGGCCTTCAATTGGCGGTGAAGACGTTCCACCATGCCGTTAGCACACGGGTGATATGCAGTGGTACGGCGATGCCTGGCGCCGAGAATATTATTAAAGGAAGCAAACAGGGAGCACTCAAACTGTCGTCCACGGTCGGATGTCACAGTGCCAGGACAATCAAATCGAGATACCCACGCAGAAATGAAGGCGCGAAACAGTCTCTGCGGTGATGTCAGGAATGGGGACTGCCTCCGGCCAGCGAGTGAAAAGGTCGACTATGGTCAAGATATAGCGGTAGCCTCGAGAGATGGGTAGAGGGCCCACGATGTCGAGATGAACATGGTCGAAACGACGGAACATGGTCGAAACCTCCGTGACGGTCGGTCGGAACTCCTGATTACTAATTTTACGAACGAACCTCGTCACCTTTTCCGAGCTACTGCCGTCGCGTGGGCCGAACAATTGGCCAACGTTACTTAGTGCTTTGCGTCCGAGGCCATGGACCGTCTGGACACGTCCCTGGATTGCATCGATATTAGCTCCGGGCTCTCAGCGACTCAAAAGCGCGACCTCCGCGCCCTACTGCTGCAGTACAAAACCTCCGTCGCATCCTCCTCGAAAGTGCGGCAAACGACGATCACGAAGCATCGGATCATCACTTCCGATACGCTCGCACCATACGAGAGCAGCCGTACCGCATTTCCCCGAAGGAACGCGACGCTATCCAAACGCAGGTGAAGGAGATGCTTACAGACGACATTATTCAGCCCTCTAATATCCCGTGGTCGTCGGCCGTCGTGCTCGTTAAGAAGAAGAATGGAACACCGCGCGTTTGCGTGGATTACCGTAAGCTGAACGCCATAACGAAAAAGGATGTCTACCCGCTACCCCGCATCGACGACTGGCTCGACAGACTTCGCCGCGCCAAGTATTTTTAGTCCATCGACCTAAATACCGGATATTGGCAGATTGAGGTTGATGAACGTGACCGCGAAAAAAACGGCCCTCATCACACCCGGTGGCCTATATGAATTTAAGCTGTTGCTCTTCGGCCTTTTCTCTGCGCCAGGCACATTTCAGCGCAAGATAGATACTGTCCTGGCTGGCCTCAAATGGCAAACCTGTTTAGTTTACCTAGATGACGTGGTTGTGTTCCCAGAAACCTTCGACCAATACTTTGAACGCCTGCGGACAGTGTTAGAATCCCTGCGGTTCTCCGACTTGACACTTAAATCCGAGAAATGCCACTTTGGCGACAAAGAGCTAAAGTATCTCGGCCATATTGTGAGCGCCGATGGCATACGACCCGATCCCGAGAAAACTGCCGCCGTAGCCAAGTTTCCCCGTCCTACTGCAAAGAAAACGCTCAAGCGCTTCTTGGGTTTGTGCGCCTACTACCGTCGTTTTATCGCCGATATTTCAAAAATCGCTGAACCCCTCAACCGTTTAACTCGTGACGATACACCGTTCGTCTGGACTGCAGAGCAACAGGCTGCTTTCACAGAGCCGCGCCAACGGCTGCACACTACCCCTGTGCTGGCTCACTTCGATGAAGAGGCTCCTACCGAAACACACACCGGCACTAGCAACATCGGACATCGGGCTTGGTGCCGTCCTCGTTCAAAATGAAGGCGTGGAACGTGTGATCGCGTATGCGAGTCGCACACTCTCGCGCTCCGAAATCAACTACTCCACCTCGGAAAAGGAGTGCCTCGCTATCGTCTGGGCCACGATGAAATTTCGGCCTTATATCTATGGTCGTCATTAAAAAGTGGTCACCGACCACCATTCTTTGTGCTGGCTTACCAATATCCGGAACCCATCAGGCCGCCAAGCAACTTGGAGCTTTCGCCTTCAAGAATTTGATTACACAATTGCCTATAAGTCTGGACGTAAACACGAAGACGCCGACACGCTCTCACGCGCACGTACCTGTCGAGCAAGCTGATGAAAGCGCAGAGGATGGCAATCGTTTCCTAGGTGTGATCAGCAGATCGGACTTAGTGGCAAAGCAGCGTGCTGACGCTGACCTGCTGCCTGCAATGGATCACCTGGAGGGCCATGCTTCCAACGTACCTCGACACTTTTCCCGCCACTTGTCCTCTTTTTGCATTCGCAATGGTGTACTGTTAAAGAAAAACTCCAGCAACTGCGACTCCTAGTCGTGCCATCAGACCTCCGCGACAACATCCTTTCAGCGTATCATGATGAGTTCACCTCTGGCCATTTGATGTTTGCACGCACGCTCGATCGAGTGCGTCAGGGCTATTATTGGCCTAAACTTGCAGAGACCATCCACCGCTACGTCAGATGTTGCTGTGAGTGCCAGCGTCGTAAGTCACCACCGCTCAAGCCCGCAGGTTGGCTCCAACCAATTGCACCACCTCGCACGCCTTCTGACAAAGTCAGAATTGATCTTCTAGGCCCATTCGTTGTGTCGTCTTCTGGCAATAAGTGGATTATAGTTGCGACTGATTATTTGACGCGCTATGCGGAAACCCGGGCGGTGCAGCGCAGTACATCCTCTGAAATCGCTTACTTCTTCATACACCACACTGTTTTACGAAATGGCGCCCCGTTCTCCGTCTCAGGAGGGGGAATAATGCCGCCAGGTGTCCCTGGGCGGCGCCTTGAGGACAAAGAAGTGAGACGCGCGTGCTCTTTCCAGCTGGGACACTGCTTGATTCGTTGCGGCCTGTGCCTAGCCTTTTGATTCTGCAACCCATTTGTGACTATATATATATATATATATATATATATATATATATATATATATATATATATATATATATATATATATATATATATATATATATATATATATATATATATATATATATATGTATATATATATATTGCTACGGTTGTGCTTGTGCTTGGAACGCTCGTGCTTGGTGCGCTCGCGCTTGGAACGCGAAGAGGACGAAGTGCGTTTCTGCTGCTGGGCTTCGCGTGCCCGGTTGTTCGGCTGCGTGGCTGTAAGCTGTTTCCCTGTAAATATATTTTTCCCTTTTGGTGTGCACATCTTCACGTTACATTATTGGTGGAGGTGCGGGGTACAGCCACAGCAAGCACGGAACTTCGCAGCGGTCGTCAGCTCGCCGGCTCTTCAACCATGACCAGCGAAGGGGCCGCTCCGTCGGCGTCCGCCAACCCGGCGTTCATCATTGCCCATCCGAGAGATCCTGGGACCTTCAACGGAACGGACGGCGTCGACGTGGAGGACTGGCTCGCAATGTACGAGCGCGTGAGCACACACAACAGGTGGGACCCGACCCTAAAGTTGGCCAACGTCATCTTCTACCTGACGGGCACTGCCAGGGTATGGTTCGAGACCCACGAGGATGAACTCACCAGCTGGGATCTCTGCAAGCGCAAGCTTTGTGACCTGTTTGGTAAGCCATTCGGGCGTCAGCTCGCTGCGAAGAAGGAGCTCGCATGCCGTGCACAAACGTCCACAGAGTCCTATGTATCATACATTCAGGACATATTAGCTCTCTGCATGAAAGTCGACGCCACTATGTCAGAGTGCGACAAAGTAGGTCACGTGCTCAAAGGCATCGCAGATGACGCCTTTAAGCTTCTTGTATACAAGGACTGCGGAACGGTTGACGCAATCATCAAGGAATGCCGCCGGTTCGAACAAGCGAAGAGCCGCCGAATTTCTCCGCAGTTCACGCGGTTGCCGAATACGACTGCGACGTCGTCCTGTGTAGACTCGACTCCACCGAGCCGTCTGCAGACATCTGAGAGCCTGACACGACTTGTGCGCCAAGAAGTAGAGGCAATGTCCCCCGTTGCGTTTCATCCACCCGCAAGAGACAGTACTCCAGCAGTATCCCTTATACAGGCTGTCGTTCGCAAAGAATTTGCCAATCTTGGGATTCAACCTGTTTGCTCAGTTAGTGCCCCATCTGCTCGCCGCATGTCCCCGGAGCTCGGTTCTGAACGTGCATACTACCCTCGACGCAGCCGCAATCCAGATGAATGGAGAACACCTGATGACAGGTCCATCTGCTTTAACTGCTCCCGAGTTGGCCACATATCTCGACACTGCCGAAGCCGTCCGTCCTCGACCTACGGCCGCTACCCGCCGGGTTCTGCATATTCCCGCCGCTCTCCCTCGCCCTCGGAAACGACCTCTTCTGGCCACCACGCTCAGACCCCGCTTAGCTACCGCTTACCAACCGGAACATCCTTAACGTCGACGTGGACGGGGTCCCTGTTACCGCTCTGATCGACACTGGAGCGCACGTCTCAGTCATGAATGCTCGTCTTCGCCGTCGCCTAAGGAAAGTGCTCACTCCTGCCCCCTCAACTGTGGTCCGTGTTGCAGATGGCGGTATGTCTATTGTCGTCGGAATGTGTACTGCTCGTGTTTCAATAGCCGGCCGCCATACTTCTGTGCTCTTCACTGTCCTCGAACACTGCCCTCATGACATCATTCTCGGCCTTGACTTTCTCACCGACCATTCCGCCCTTATAGATTGCGCCACAAGCATCGTTCAACTCGCTCTACCTGTTCCTTCAGAGCCACCGGATCCAATTGTTCACCGACTGTGCACCGCCGACTTTGTCCGCCTGGACCCCGATGCCGCCACTTACGTCCGTTTCTCCTCGGTCCCGCCAGTTCCCGATGGTGACTACATCATTACTCCGGTTCCTGATGTGCCCTTTACACGCAGTGTTGCCCTTGCGCATACAGTTGTCACCATGTCGGCAAATCAAGCGTCCCTTCCGGTTCTCAACTTTGCCTCTTACGTTCAGCCGCTCCCACAAGGTATGTCGCTCGCCACGCTGTGCCCTGCTGCCGAATGCGTCGTATCGGCGGTGAGAAGCGTCCCACCCTCGTCGAACTGCCGCGACTCTGACGTCCCACCACCTGATGAATATGCAAAAATGATTGCTGCTGACCTCTTACCAGGGCAAGCTCACGACCTTCGGTATCTTCTGTCGTCTTTTCGCGACATCTTTGACTTCGATGACCGCCCTTTGGCTCGAACATCTGTGGTCACGCATCGCATCAACACCGGTGACGCAGCTCCTATTCACAGACGACCCTACAGAGTGTCCAGTACAGAACGCACCATCATACAGCAAGAGGTGGACAAGATGCTCAGTAAAGACATAATAGAGCCCTCGTCGAGCCCTTGGGCCTCACCAGTTGTGCTGGTTAAAAAGAAGGACGGCAGCTGGCGCTTTTGCGTTGATTACCGGCACCTAAACAACATAACAAAAAAAGACGTCTATCCACTCCCAAGAATAGACGATGCTTTGGACTGCCTTCACGGAGCCAAGTTTTTCTCTTCAATTGACCTTCGGTCCGGGTATTGGCAAATCTCTGTTGATGACAATGACCGCGAAAAGACGGCATTCGTCACACCGGACGGCTTATATCAGTTTAAAGTTATGCCATTCGGTCTCTGTAATGCGCCAGCTACCTTCGAAAGAATGATGGACTCCTTGCTTCGCGGCTTTAAATGGTCCACATGTCTATGTTACCTCGACGATGTTGTGGTTTTTTCGCCCACGTTTACCACGCACCTCGAAAGACTGGCGAGCATTCTTTCTGTCTTCCGTCGAGCCGGGCTACAGCTCAATTCGTCGAAATGTCAATTCGGTCGCCGCCAACTCACCATTCTCGGACATCTAGTCGACGCTTCTGGTGTCCGCCCGGATCCTGTTAAAGTTAAAGCCGTCAAGGACTTCCCTATTCCCCAGTCGTCTACGGATGTGCGCAGCTTCGTCGGCCTCTGCTCGTACTTCCGCCGTTTCATCAAAAATTTTGCCGGCACCGCTCGCCCCCTGACCGACCTTCTAAAGACACCCCTTTTACCTGGGGCCCTGCCCAAGAGGAGGCCTTTTCTTCGCTAGTCGACTTACTCACCTCCCCACCTATTCTGGCCCATTTTGATCCGTCGGCTCCGACTGAAGTTCGCACAGACGCCTGCGGTTATGGGATTGGCGCCGTGCTAGCCCAACGTCACCAAGGGCAAGAACGCGTTATTGCATATGCCAGCCGCCTCCTTTCTACAGCAGAGCGAAATTACTCAATTACAGAGCGCGAGTGTCTAGCCCTTGTTTGGGCCGTAGCTAAGTTCCGACCGTACCTGTTTGGCCGTCCATTCTCCGTAGTGACCGATCACCACGCCCTTTGTTGGCTGTCTTCACTGAAAGACCCCACAGGCCGGCTCGGACGTTGGACGTTGCGCCTCCAAGAGTATTCTTACACTGTTCATTACAAGTCAGGGCGTCTCCATCAAGACGCCAACTGCCTGTCTCGGCACCCTGTAGAGCCGCCTGATCCTGGAGACAACGACCTCGGCCCGTGCCTCTTCGCTATCTCCGATCTGGTTAACATCGCGGACGAGCAGCGACAAGACTCTTCCTTGCGTATTCTCATTGATCGCCTGAACTGTGCCAGCCGAGATCCTTCATTGCAACTGTTCGTCATTCAGGATGGCGTCCTATACCGCCGTAACCTTCGTCCTGACGGACCTCCGCTCCTGCTAGTCGTTCCCCAGCGTCTCCGTTCATTTGTCCTAGCGGAACTACACGACCTACCGACCGCAGGCCACCTCGGCGTCTCCCGCACATACGATCGGGTCCGACGCCGCTTCTTTTGGCCTGGTCTGTACCGCTCTGTTCGGCGTTACGTTGCCTCCTGCGACCTCTGTCAACGCAGGAAGAGACCATCAACGTTGCCTGCTGGCCTTCTACAGCCTATTGACGTACCTCTCGAACCATTCTACCGTGTTGGACTCGACCTTCTCGGACCTTTCCCGACGTCCTGCTCCGGCAACCGTTGGATTGCTGTCGCGACCGACTATGCGACCCGTTACGCTATCACGCGTGCGTTACCAACAAGTTGCGCAACCGATGTCGCCGACTTCCTATTGCAGAACGTAATCCTTCACCACGGCGCTCCACACCAATTACTGACGGACCGCGGCCGCTACTTTTTGTCCCGAGTAGTTGACGATATCCTCCGGTCCTGTGGCACGCAGCATAAGCTCACTACAGCTTACCATCCCCAGACGAACGGGCTTACCGAGCGCCTCAACAGGACTCTGACCGATATGCTATCCATGTATGTCTCGCCCGACCACCGCGATTGGGACGTTGCCTTGCCTTATGTAACATTTGCTTATAATTCGTCGCGGCATGATACCACCGGCTATTCTCCTTTCTACCTTCTGTTTGGTCGGCATCCTGCGCTGCCATTGGATACATTACTACCGAGTTCTACTGCCTCGACCACAGAGTATGCACGTGACGCCATCTCCCGAGCAACTATGGCCCGTGAAATCGCCCGAGACCGGCTCACCGCATCTCAGACCTACCAGAAGTCAGTTTACGACCGCCGGCATCGCCCAGTACACTATCCGCCGGGCTCACTCGTCCTCCTTTGGTCTCCTTCTCGCCATGTCGGTCTCTCTGAGAAACTTCTACGTCAGTACAGTGGCCCTTATCGAGTTCTCCGTCAGGTGACCGACGTGACCTACGAGATTACACCTCTTCATGCTCCGACGTCGTCCACTAGCCCTTTGACTGACGTCGTTCATGTAGTCCGTCTCAAACCGTACCACACGCCTGCTACATCATCCACTTAGCACCGGGACGGTGCTTTTGCCGCCGGGAGTTATGCTACGGTTGTGCTTGTGCTTGGAACGCTCGTGCTTGGTGCGCTCGCGCTTGGAACGCGAAGAGGACGAAGTGCGTTTCTGCTGCTGGGCTTCGCGTGCCCGGTTGTTCGGCTGCGTGGCTGTAAGCTGTTTCCCTGTAAATATATTTTTCCCTTTTGGTGTGCACATCTTCACGTTACAATATATATATATATATATATATATATATATATATATATATATATATATATATGCAAAATTGTGAAATGCTTCATTTAAGCATAGCTGATTAATTTTGAGTCCACGTTTCGGACAGCGCCTGTCCTTTATATATATATATATATATATATATATATATATATATATATATATATATAGATATAAAAGAAAAGCGCCAAATAATGGGACGTTGTATGCGTTCATGTCAGTAGTGCAGTATTGCGAGTGTCTGAAATTAAACCAGATATGTAATTTTCTGCTCGATGTTTAACATTGATGGAGAAATAAATCTAGAGCTCATCTGGTTACATCATAAGACGCATTTTGTAGACGTACGTTGTGTGTAATAGAGGGAAACTTTATGTAATATCGATGAAAACAGCAGACGTTTTATCTTCGATGATTTCCTGTTTTTACTTTAGTTCTGACATTCGTTATTGCGAGAGTTTGATAAGCTTGTAGAAGAGCGAATTCTCTACGTTTTAATAAAGCGTGCTAATGAATAGTAATAACTAGAGGTGAGCATCCTCACAAGGGCGAGTCCTCTTGAGGGCGTGCCCACCCTCACCTTATGAGTATTTCGCGCCTTCAGGGCAGGATGAGGGAGGATCTGCGCATGAAAATTCATGAGGGCGAGAATGAGAGAGGAAAGACATGCTGAGGTGAGGGCGAGGAAGAGAAGATGTGATGAGGTTAGGGCGAGGGAAGGAAGATATGATGAGGTGAGGGTTGGTGAAGGCAAGATGCACTGTCTGTGGGCGAGGGTGGTGGCCTGAAACAAACTCCGGGTTTTTATTTGTCTGTGCATCCTGCTATGAATTCCCAGTTTAGAGCGCTAGTTGTTAGAGAGAAGGTTCCGAGGAAGAGAAAGACGGGGAGCCGCGATGTACTGTACCGCGGACAATGCTATGCCGAGGAAAGGGCTCTTCTAACTAAGCATATTTTTGAAATTGTGTAAAGTCTTAGGGGACACACGCTGTATATTGCGCTAACAGGGGGCACTGGCTGGGCCTTGCGGGTGTCCGCCGGTCCAGCGGAAACTGTGGTACCGCAGTTAACATTTTCATTACCAGCCCCGAGTCTTTCACGTCATCAGCGTGCAGAGTAAAAATATATGGAAAGGATAAATAGTAATGCTGTTGAATTCTCAACTTTCCTAGAACGAATTTCGATTTTAGCTCAATGTGGTTTCAGAAAACTGGCTGCTGCGCAAAAAATGCTTCTAGAAAATTCCACTCTCAAATCAAAGGCCGTTGGCGACGTTGGTGCGGAATTTGTTCATTCACACCTGTGAGAGGTTCAGTACAATCGTATCTTCTTTCTGTTTTCTATTTTTTGCTTGAATTGTTTTATATGAAAGCGGTGCAACAGTGTGGTGGGCAAAGCCAACCGCTAAAGTCTTACCATGGAAATAAAGCAGCAGCTTAGCCACCTTGGTCTGAATCATCGCTCGCTCCACCTTCCATTGAACGATATGCTAAAAAAAGAAAAAGTTGTACTGCTCTACAAATAAGAGGGTCTTCTCCTGGTTTATTTCTTTCCCTGGTGAGACGTGTCACCACGCAATCGCGTGCCGGAGTTTATGAACCAAATTTCTTGCAGGCATGTTAGGGAATTAACACTCAGCGTTTGGGTAATACGCATTCGTGCAATAAAAAAATCAAGGGCTGTTTAGCTTGGGGTTTACCAGGAATTATCCTGCGCTAGCACCATTTGCCCTGGTTTTGCACGGTTTATCTTGACTTTCTATGCTTTCGCTTGATCTGAACTGGCTTACGTTCGTTGATATATCATATCATGTACGTTTGCGTAATATTGTATCATTTTAGACTTCTACGGCTGTAGAATAGGTCATTCTCTACATTCACAGATCCCTGAGATCTCTGGAAGTCCTTATAGCGCTCCTGTCGGAGATATGCAGACGTTAATCTACGTGCCACTCCCCTGCGATGACAGGTGCTGCTACAGGTGGGGCTTGTGAGAACCAGGTTGTTCTTGAGGAAACTCTCGCGACTAATCATTAATTGAACTGCCTCAGTGGCAGATTGCTCACAATCCGGTGGGGAGCTTTTGATGACGTCACAACGTCCTGTGGCCAAGCTCGCCAACGTGCTACAAACAGGCTTCAGACACACAGACAACTGCTTTTCTGCGGAGGGGAAGCGCTAGGATACTAAAATGGTAACCACAGGAATCGTTCACACCAGACACGTGGAGTTTTTGATTACCATTATTCAGCTGAAATTTTGCATTTTAGCGACACATTTGATTTTCAAATTGACTCAATAATGTTTTAATTTAAGCGACAGCATAAGAGCCTCACTGCAGCGGAAAGCTGGCATCGCACGGGGGAAAGACACTAAGGAAATAACTACATTAATTTGGGAGCGGGTTCGGAACCCGCCGCGGCCCTAAAATTCAGTTCCACTCGTCGCTGCCTCAGATACTGCACCATCACCATAGCTTTTTTTAAACACGTAATTTTTTGCATTCAAAATGTAGTTAAGGCATATTAACTAAATTATTTGCAAATGTTTTAGGAAACGTCACGAAACACGTCGCAAAACAGACAGAGCAACGGAGCACTAGACGCGAGGAAAGGCTGAGCACATCACCAAAAGGGAGTGCAACTCCGATTTGATCTCGGTCTGTTCATACACTTCCCTCAGGTGAATGATCAGTTGGGAGAAACCTTAAAATCCTGCCTTTACGAACTGCCAAGCTCTCGTGCTGTGCTTGCAGTGTCGTAGCCTTCGTCACGTACTCTCGTTCACACGTGTTAAGCTGCCAACCTATCACGCTTGAAAACGTGGTTTTCATCATCGTCTATCCGTGCGCGTGGAGGCGTCACCAGACGAGGTCGCAGCGAACCGCACGAAATGGCGGGATATTAGAAGCAATGAGAATCCGAACACCCAGTGCTATCGCAAAGCAATTGGGTTTTTGTCATTAAGCGACCTACAAACTTCGCTTATTCTGAGTCTATTCTGTGCTTTGCATTTATTGTAATTGTCGTGGTAAACGTACGGCATTGTTTTCTAAATGTTGTTGGCATACACTAGTTTTTGCACAAAGAAACAACAACGCTCTGACTCATTTTAGCAGTGAATTTACATAACAATGAAATGTTATAGGCGTGGGGCACATGTATGCTTGCAGTGCGTGACAGAAGTGAAGGCAGAGTGATATTTTGGGGCTCAGCTCGTAACTCTCTCGTGTTCGTTTCACGTACTAGCTCAAACAACACAGACACTCATGTACACACAGAATAATACAAGCATCTAATCTCCGTTGTAATAGTGCCTTGAGGCCTTGTATTTGTATGTTTATTACGCAGGAATATCTCAAGAAGTCGCCGGCTGCGAATAATGACTCCAGTTTTAACACGACTGTTCGTGGGGGAGGGGGGGGGGGGGGGAGGGCCGACGATGTGAGGGGGAGGTGAGGTAGGGCAAACAATCTTTTCAAAATGAGGATGAGGCTGGGCCGAATAACTTTTCAAAATGAGGTCGAGAGCGAGGGAGGGTCATGAATTCAAAATCGTGAGAGAGGAAATGTAAAAATCAGGGCATTTGCCCACCTATGGTAATAACGTGCTAATAAATTGTGCTTGGTGTAACAAATTGCGGAACAGATTAAGCAAGACACCAGAGGATTAGTTTTTCGATATATTTACCCAATGAAAGATTATAAATTGGTCTGTATTTCGTTCTCATTGCTCATTGCACCGGTGTCAACAACAAAAGGGCATCATCAGTTTGCGTCAGCATGCAGTATTACATGATACACAACGTAGAGTTTAGGTCAACTACTTCTGTAGCCGATAGTACATTTTGCAGAGTTGCAGATTCCTTGCTACCTCCTTCTTATTTTAACACAAAAGCAAATGTCTGTATACAGCCACCCATATCGATCCACCCGATACACCAGCTTAAGCCTCGATTTCCTCGCGACCTCGGCCTCAGCAGTTGTAGGGCACAACCAATTAGCCTTCCCGGCTTGTTTCTAGGAATCTTGCGGTTCATGCTACTAAATTTCTCAAAGAGCTCCTAAATATTTATTCAAACGGATATTTATACCAATACGGGTGCTGTATTTTGGTGCTGTTTGTGTGCAGCTGCGTAAAGGTTGTCTGCTACACGGTGCGTTACGTGTCGAGACCGCAGTAACAGCACCAAATTTACTTTTTCTTCACTATATAAAAACCACGCTGATTCCACACTTAAAAGGTATTCGGCGCTTTTTCACATTGCATGCCTTGTTCTCCCCCCTAAGAAATTAGTCACAAAAAGCAGTTTAAGAAGTAACACTAAGTCCCACAGCAGAAGAACCAAATGTAGGCATGTTTGATACATTGGTGATAGTAAATGGGAAGTTCAGTATTCTGTGCAGTGGCCAATTTCATAATAAATTATCGCAAAAGGATTTTAGTGAAAGTTCATACTCATCAGTTAGTGTCGGGAGAAATCATTGCTGAGATAATATGAAGTAAAAATCGAACAAATATTTTTCCTCACCCATCGCAACGCGTGATATCATATTGAAAACTCCGTGATCACTATCTGCTTTTGAAAGACCTAGCTTCGAAATTCGTCAGCCTGCTGTATTGCTATCATTGGAGTTTCACCGTGACAACTGCAGCAGAGTGATATCAGTTTCTTTCATGAGGGTTTTTACTACGTAAGAGATTATTTATGCAGTGCGCTGTATTTTTTGCCTAATGTGCTGTATATACTAACGCGAGGGAATACATTGATAGAAGGTGAAATTAATTTGTCCTCAGTCTCCTTTAATACCATTAATCACAATAAAAGTGAGGTTCTCAAATTCTTCGGAGGACCGCCATCACTTAATGCCATTTATTATTAGTTAACAGCTAACAGATATCAATTGACCAGTTAGTGTTTACAAGAATGCCTCAAGAAAGGCTTCATGCAACATACCGCATTGTCAGAAGTGAAACCCTCGTGCAGAGTACTTTTCACGAAAATTTCTCCGCATGAACGCTTCATAATAAACGGTAATCTTCCTTTCCTCTTTTGCGATTTTAGGGCTACATTCGTGTTCTCTTCGGGGTGCCTCAAAATGCAGTGGAAAATGTCGCAGACCAGTGTCATTTCTATTTGCTCTCGGATTGCAAAACTCCAGTTTGTAATATCTACGAGCAAGAAAAGGGCATTTGCGTGGACCTTGATAAACTGCTGAAAATGCTACAATAAAGAGCCAGCATAAGATTTCTGAGGATGTTTTCTTGTGCGCAAGATAGGTAGCTTCTAATCTTCATGCGCCCTTAACGATTTCATTGCACAAAGTACAAGTGGCTAAATAAAGCCATTAAAGTTTAATGCTTTTCTAAATTAGAGGCAGTGCAAGTATTTTACACAAATTTGAACGAACTACTGATATTGCGAAAAGATCAAGGAAAGTAAGCAGTCCACAAAAATGAAGGCTTTTGCGGGAGAAAGCATGTGGTCTGAAAACAATGCAGAATAATGTAAAAATAGGGGTTATGTTCTGTTCTTTTTCCGTGTGATCGTCACCTATATCTCCACTTAGAGGCCAAAGCGGCCCATTTTAAGGTGAAATCTTCTTGCATATCGCAGCTCATAGGTCAGCGTACTGCATACGTCACGCAAATATGCAAAACCTCTCGGACGGGAAACGCTAGAAAACCTCCTTCGTCCAGCTTACAACGCAAGAGAAAGAAGCTGCAACTCACAGTATTAAACTATGATGCTGTTTTCATAGGTTCATTTTACAATAGTAAAGATTTCTGGGATATGTTAAATTTAAACCTCTGGGTGACTGTCTGAATAGAGTGGGAACTGGAAATTATCCGCCTATATCCTTTAGAGATTTAGGAATTGTTCATTTCCGGAACAAAAACATAATCGGAATTAAACTACAAGTATAAAACGAATATTGCCTGCGCAAATGTGAGAACTGACTTGACCTACAGATCCAGCATCTTGACTAATTTCACTGCAGAGTGGTTGTAATCTTATTTCTTTGAGAGGAAGTCGGCGAGGCGCTTTTACCCTTTTTAATACTTGAGTGATTGGTATGTCTGGTGTCATTCGCAGTGGATTGTCCTTGTTTACTTACGTGAAAAAACGCCTAAGGACATTGGTTCCTCGAACTCAATATTCCATTACCTGCTCTGGATCTGCTCTTTGTTCAGAAATTCCTTGAAGTGTCCAGCAGTGCCCGTCGAAGCAAACCTGTGACAGCACGGTGTCAACCCCCTCGCTTGAGCTTTTGCTTCATGTTTCCTACGCAGTGCTTCAAATTCAGCTTTGGAATATCCTGTTCGCTTCAGATTAAGCGGCTTGCGTCACTGGGTCCTGGTGTCATGCTCCTTCCGCTACCACTGCCGCCTTATGTACTCTAGTCGGAAGGCCAGTCTAGCCGCTGTTACGCTTAACAGCGGTTATGAAATCTAACTGCCGTTATCAGGAATTAGCTTCGCCGTTGTCGCACGGCTCGCCACTGTTCTCGGTAACGGCCACGAACAGCCCCTTGGGTGCAACAAAAGAAATGACGTGTTGAGTGGTAGAGTGTAGCTACATTTTCAAATTCCTTTCAGCGCAGTGTCTAGAGTGCTCTCCGATGGCACCGTCCGGTGGCAACCCAATATTCACCGCCGTACATCGCCGCGCCTCGTGCAAGCTGCCAGCTTCTGCATCGTATCCGTGTCGGCAGCGTCAGAAAACCGTGCTCAACTTTCTTGTCGTAAAAGGTAAACAGTGGGATAGAAAAATTTAAAAAATGAATCCTCCTTGAGGATCGTTGACCTGTATTGAGTTGCTGGTAGAAGTATTATGTGCGATATAAGCTAGTTTATGTTTTCATCCGCACAGCATCTGCCGCCGGTGCAGCGCGGCTGAAGCCTTCTGCTCCCACGCAGCTCCGCTTCTTAGGCGTCTCTGAAATCTGTCCTATATCTTTCTTTCAACGAGTTTAAGGAGCTCGTGAGGTGAAGAAGCAGGCGTCGTCGCCAGCGACATCAAAATCTGAGGCTGCCGCGGCTCCGTCACGCCGTTTGTGGTGGAAAATCTCAGGACCACCCGCAGCACGGGCAGGGACACTTCATTTTTCATTCTTTTTTTAGTGCCACAGTAATTTTGGTCAGTAACGGATACCTGCGGTACTTCTGTGGAGCGGGTAGCCCTCCCCGTTTCGGACTCACCTATTTCCTGTCAATAAGGTAGTATCATGAGTTGACCAAGCAGTATATATCGCTGTTAAATTCGAAATCGCCGACCACTGCGGCCTCGATGCAAAACTAATTAGGCCTAGCAACCACCAGAGAGTAGCGCACCGCCAAAGTGTCTGGGTTCGCTGCCCTCGCGGGCCGCAGCGTTTCGGTAAGCTAACGGAATCCGGTGCAGCAGCCGTTCCGAACTTGTCGCCTACTCTAACGATGCGGAAAAGGCCGCACCTCTTAATGCCAAATCAATTATTTACTAGGAAAGCTGAAAAATCCCAAGTATGTTTCAGCCTCAAAATTGGACCCTCGGCATTCCACATTGCCCTTAAACTTTGACCTTCATTTTGCATTGGGTGTTTTCAAGAGATTTCGACGTCCTACTCGGTTTAAATATCTTCAAATCCTTCCATTGTTTTCGACTTTAAGGGCCTAATAAGCACCGTGGGACGGTGGTGTAGTGGGCTGTTGCTGGGGCGTCGTACGGTGCTGGAAAGCTGCATGATATCGTGTCGGAAGGCACTGTACACACAACCTAGTGCCATTTCTTTGTTTACTCTGGTGTTTGGTGCGATTGGCAGCATTGATACTGAATGGTACTGTTCCCTCCGCACTGAAAACTAAGAGAGGGTGACGATGTGTTTTGCACAGCTGTTTTAAGTGTAAACTTGTGTGTCATTCTTCAGTGGTTTTAATAAAAATATTTCATGCATAGTGTCTATGTCCGTATACTTACTGATGGAAAAACAACAAATTTCCTCCGCAGTGCAAGCTCATTATAATAATTCCGTAGTTGTGGCAGGAGAACACTAATGAAAAATTGAAGATTCGAAAATAATATAGATATATACGTCGGCTCGAAGTGAAGGCATAATGCTTGAAGCGCCGCTGCAGTGTCAGTGGATAGACTATGTGGTTGCAGAGCAGCCAAAAGCTACGTTAATAACTTTGTCTGTGTGTGTAGTCTAGCTTGCATTTGATGTAAGCTCCACTACAAGGCAAGCCATAAAAGATGGTTGTGAGTTATGCCGAGCGGCTCCTATATCTTTTTTCCCCTAGCTGGCCATACCATTTTATTATTCTGCCCTACTCTAGCATTGCCGCATTTGCTGCTGTTGCCCACTAAGGCTTAGGAAGTAGTATACGGAAAAATTGACACTAGTGCAAGAAGTATATCTAGAGAAGTATGTCGGATGCAGGCACATCATTATTTAAAGTATGTTCCTATCGTGGGAACAAACAAACACCAATGAATTGTTATGACAGCGTGTAAAATATATAAAGGAATTCCTGACAGATTTCTCGGCTAACTTGCTGCTCAGCCTGCGTGGCTTATTATTCGATGTTTAGCAGGTTTTAACAGCAAGTTCGGCTGGGTATGAATGTTAAAACTCCTCTGCATGTGGATGATTCATGTGGACGCACATCAAATTTAGAAGGAGCTGCTCCATGCCAACGCACCTCCTTGCGAGCGAGCAATGCGTACATTCGAGCGCGTGTCGCACCGTTGTATATATGGACTTGGCTTCCAGGCGTGCGCCCTTCGCGGAGCTTAATTGGAATAAAGGCATTTGTGAAATGGTTTCCGTGTCGGCCAGTCGTCAGTTCCTCGCAGTCCACGCAATACAAATTGTGGGGTTATGCTCTAAATGCAAAAATTTTAGAGTTCGGCAAGCGGAGCCAAATTACGCGAACGATCGCGCAACTCGCAGTAAAGCACACGGTGCATTATTGAGCCCGGTGCCAGTTACCCGTTCAGAAAAGATAGGGCAAAAAAATCCGACAACCATGAATTGTTTCCTTAAATGAATTTAGCGGCAGCTTTAACTTACAAGCACGAGCTTGAAGCGCGCTCTGATCTCAGCTGTTGCAGTTGTTTATGCGCGCCGATGATGCGATAGCAAATTTAAGGAGGGTACGACTACAGCAGATGCTCAGAAGTTTCGCACCTTAGTAGCCTTAGGAGGAGATCTTAGACGCTAAGAGGGACGAAATCGTACCACCAGAACTGGCGAAAATAGTACTGTCGGTGTGACTTTTTCCAGAGCCATGGAGAATCTCAATACGGCCAATCCTGCGTCGCCGATCGTTTGGGCACGAAGAATATTTATGAAATGATGTGTCACTGCGTGGACACGGACTGTGGAGCGGTGCAGATATGATTTCCCGTTCGCTTTTTTCGCTTTTTGCGCCTCAATGAGAGTTGCGCGAGACGTGTTTCCATTAGGCTGGCGAGAGGCGTCGGCTATTGGACCTCCACTCTCCGTTTATTTACTGCGCCGCTATGCGCCGCATGGATTGAGAATTCGCGAATAGCGACGCGGAGCTAGAAGCAGCCTCACCGGGCGCAGAGGATGCGAGGCGCGACCTAGCGTAGGCCAGTTTTGCAGCAAACTGACCACGTAACCAAGCCATCCAACGGGCGCGATACAATAAACGTGGTACTCACACGACCGTATAGATGGCGCTCGCGTCTCTTTGAGATTATCGAGGGCTTTATTTGAGATTAAAGGAGCGACGGAACTGGGCCCACATCTTTCGAACAAGTTTTTAACTGTCCTTCTCTAGAAACGTTGATGCTCGCACGCGGTTCATGTTAGTAATAGGAATATGCGACAGATCCCGGCAACTATCAAGCACACGCTTTCCGCTTCGCAGCCGCAGCTTGCTGCTCCAGGTACTATGCTACGCCTGCGTTTTCACGTCCGCTTGTTTTACACCTATGTAGTAGCAGAAGAATTTTCGCAAGTTCCCAGGGGGCCCCACACCTAAAGAAACGCGGATTTATAGCCTCTTGGCGCGCCTAAAGTCGTAATAAGGAGTTCAATCGATGAAACAGCCTGGGACGGTTTGCTGCGAAGCGAGCATCCCGCTACACAGAAAAAACTGATCAGCCTCGCGGCCGAAGCTGTTACGGACCAACAGCACCGTCTCCTGCCCGGTAGCCCAACCACCCGGCCCTCGGCTTATGCTGAGGCCCACGGGAGAGCAAGCTACCACCCATTGGCAAATAAAGTTGATTGATTGACTGTCTGACTCACTGACACCGTCCAGTTTATTCTGAAGCGACAGACTCCGCTTCAGAGCGTGTCGACATGACGGCTATCTCATTTGGGCATTTCAGCGCCTGCTATGGGAGCGTACGCTATGTGCGTGTCGTGTGAGTGTTCGCTGAATCGAAGCCTATACTTTATTCTCAGCCGTTAATAATATAGGGTGAAAGGATGAAAATGATGGTTTAGCAAATTGTGAAACTCCGAGTGCAGTTTGTTGTGACTTTGTTAGCGACATCGGCGCCTTCCGTATGGTGTCGTGCCCGAGTAAACGCGGATGCGATGTTGCGGGAAGACGAAGATCTACATATACAAAAGGTTACAACTTGCTTATTGTGGGCAAAAGAGCTGATTCATGATAGTGTTCTGTGCAGGTATGTTAAATTTTTTCAAGGCCTCCCCCCACCCACATTGTCTGTATGCTGTCACGTTACAACACGTAGCCGTGGGAGTTTCCGGACAACCGCCGAGGGTCGCAGGGAAGTTTGGCGTTGGTTCGTTTACGAGGAGTGTAAGCGGCGCAGCTCTTTGGGTGTTGGATGCTAGCTTCTTGGTGCAGACTTTGGCCGGTCGCGTTCTTTCCGCCGCTAGGAACAAGGCCCGAGAGTCACGACTGGGCTTTGGCGCGACCAAAACGGAACAGAGCAGCACGAATGTACGGCGCAAACTAACTTCTGTGCAGCGTTCATACACTACTCATTATCTCTTTCTCGTCGATTTCGCGCAGAAGCCATTCTGCCATTAAAAGTAGACTGGAGTGCATTCACTGTACAAGGCGCTCTTTACTGTAGCGTTGTGCGCAGCAACATCACATGGTGTATATATATATATATATATATATATATATATATATATATATATATATATATATATATATATATATATATATATATATATACCAAAATACCAAAAGTGATTTCTGGCAGCTGATTTCGTCAATATAATATAAAATCACCAAAAATTGAAGAAACATAACAGGATTTAATTCACGACGTTTCGGCTGGAGGACCAGCCTTTCGAAAAAGGCTTAACCCATTACCACTATCAGAACAAACTGCCTTCTCGAAACACTAGACCTGAACACGAGAAACATAATGCGCCTTTGGCCGAATTAGGCAAATATACCAGCATTTTTTATTGATCTGTAATGTTTCTCTAAGATCTTAGGTCAGTGCATATTAGCCTTACTTGCTGGTGGCGGCCAGAAAGTCAACTATTGCGGTTTTGCAGATAGTACAGTGCGCCATCCAGTGTGAAACGGATATCAAAGCGATATACGTGTTAGACACGTTCAGCATTCGGGCGAAGGAATCTATTTTGACGTAAAGTGCGTCATGTGACCAAGACTCAATAAAAATGCTGCGAACGTTCTACTACCGTCTGGTAACTTCAAGAACGAGAGCGACTCTCCACACCTCCTCCTCAGATTACACGCAGTCACATTTAGCACTCATTCTACCCGGTATTGCAAGAAAGGTGATCAATAATTTTCAAACATTATGTTTTGAGTTAGAGATGGCTTTTGCGGAATAGTAAGACAGTGTTGGGGGACGTCAAAAAGCAAGCGAAACATGTTTAGTAAAGTGAATGCCAGTATAAGTGCGACCGCACTAAAATTAGAAGGGATCCTTAAGGTCTGCGTCAAGAATATGAGACGATAAACAATGGATAATAACTATAGATGTGAAATTATGCCGTGTATACTTAACGTTCATAGATCCGCATACTTCTCTGTACGCAGTGCTGTTGCTTCCACCGGTGTCACTTGTGCGATTCAGGTTGCTCCTCCCAGCAAGGTGTTAATAAATACACTGCCACCTGCCACGGCGTACGGCTTCCTGTCTATCTGATAGGCAGGTTGCAATGGCGCCACAGGTTAACGTGACCTCTGTGACGTTCCTACCTCCGAGATTCCTTATCTGGGGATTTTTCTCTCACAGACAATGACGCCTATGACGACTGCGGACTTTCTGGGACACGAGATCCCTAGCTCTATCGCGTTGAAACATAAGCACAAGAGACGTAATACTAGACAAGAGTTTGCCTCAGAAGTGTTTGTATTTTAATTATACAGACATTTCAGGCTGTAAAGCAAGTTTTGTGTAAACAAAAAAACTCTGCAAACTAATAAAAACTGAGTCTGGCCACTGAGCGTTACATAACGATGAAATGCGCTCAAGATAAGGCGACGCGCATTGTAATATGGCTCTTAGATAATGGCAGCCGCACTCGAGCCTTGAGAGTCGGCGCTTTCAGCCACTTTTTCAAGCGCTAATTCGGCTCAGTCTCTTTCGGGGCTTTTTATGTGTAGCGACCTATGTTACCAGGACTGGCCACTGAAGAAGAGAAAATAGGGCCATCACGCAGTGCAAAGACTCGTCCCTTCACAAAACACGGCCCATACCCACACTCTAAAAGCGATTCTTGGGCGATCTCTCAGTGTGGGTATGCACCATTTTTTGTAATGCTAAAAGCAACAACATCGTCTTCATAAAAGCATAGGTAGCATGCAGTTGGTGCTTTCAGACACCACGGGTACCTGATAACATCTGGACAAACACAGCGCCCATCAAACTCCTGTACAAAAGCATAAAGGCTAAACTACGCATGCGTGTCAAGAAGACAGCCAACGACGCAACCCTCCAGGTAAGAGTTGTCAAATGCTGAGGTGTCTTGGCTGCTGCCTACTGGGGCTAGGCTGAGCCTCGCTGCACATGAGGTGTCAAGCATTGGAACGCAACTACACGCTCTAGTCGTCGCTTCGACCTCTGCAAACACAACGCCAAGTACAGGACCGGGCGTTAACATGACCGCCGTTCGCTGTGGTAACGAGCCAACATCTGGAGCAAGCACTTGGTCGCAGTGGAACGTCGACAACACTAAAAAATACGTGGAAAGGGCTCGGGCTGTTACCCGAGACCAGGAATTCACTGCAGGCTATCGAGCAGCAACAATAAGTCACCTCATATACTTCGCGACGGAGACCCCGGCTGGTCGGAATACTAGTTGCGCCAGTCAACGCACCACCGGCTAAGAAGGCAAAGGTTGCCCCCGATAAGCCAGTTGCTGCCTATTGATAACCCGCCTTGCAATATTCCTTCAAAATGCACATGTCTTCAACACTAAAGTTTGACATCGCAAAAGATATCCACCAAAGCTGCACAGAGAATGATACTTGCAGCACTTGGTACCACAGGTTACCAGAAATTTGCAAGTCACAGTCCGCCTAACAATGTCACAGTGCACTTAGCCACACTTGAGGATGCATGCTGCGCACAATAACTGCGATTTCATTCACGTCCGAACAGTATCTTCAGGTGCATACTTACATTGCCTAAGGTCTAAACACTAAGCGATGCGTTGTCTATGTCCTAGACCTACAAGATCCCCCGGAGAGAGTGGCAAGCGACATCTTACCGGGAACACATACTGTGTTGGCCGCATGTCGTATGGAAAAGAGCGGCCCTTTTCTAGTCACATTACAGGGCGCAGATACTCTCCCAAATAAATTTTAATGGCGTAAATACGCCAATAAAATAAAATACAGGATGCAATAGACAAATGAACTGCGATGCTGGCTGCACGAATTGCACATCTCCACCAGAAGAAAAGGCGTATAGACGAACAGAGCAAGGAAAGTTAACAAAAACACATACGCCGGCCGGTAGTAACAGAGCTAGGTAAATGGATGTTCTGAAATATAAACCTGCCGCTAGCACACCAATATGAAGATTACACAGTGCAACTGCAGTGGAGCCGCTGGTTCACGAAATTAAGACAAAATTATTATACGGCAAGCCGAATTCTTGGGCGTTCTTGGTACAGGAATGTAATCGGTTTTCTCCAATCACAAGATTTATAGGCCACCAGTGCCCTTCCATCCCTCATAAAGACCAAGGACAGAAACAGAAACGCCAGGTAAAGCATAGACGGATATGCTAGGAAACGCTGCCTTCTATATTACGGCCAACATTACCCAAACGCCGCTTGACTTGATCAAGTGGTGCAACACACAGTAGGAAACAGTTGCGGAACTCGCGCTCGTAAACAAAACGCCCCTGATACTAGTATCCGTGTACGCTCGTGAGAGAAACAAAGTAAATAGTCTTGGACGATTAATCTTGGACGATATTCGTCATTCAATGCATATTTAGATGGGCGACCTTCTGGAATCTAAATACCAATACCTTAATGGGGAGACGCTCCTTTAACTTGCCGGTTAATTGAGGCCGAGGTAATGTCGGAGCAGGTTCAAATTATTAATCCATGGACTCTCTTTACGCAGGACCATCGTAACCGGCATCCTAAACAAGTTTTTTCAGTTGCCTTTGAAGTCTTTTTAGGGGTTGTGATGGATTCACATAATGAAGTCTGTCAGCCAAATGTTCCCTGCTCTGAAGTAACAGTTTCATATTCAAAACCTCAGACACAGCGGAAACATCTTCAAATAAAAACCTTTATTGAGGCGCATGACTGCGTTTTCGTAATCTGCATTACCAAATAAAGAGAAACAGTCAATCACACTACCACCCCAAGAAGTGTCCCGATCCAAACCTTAAATAAGTAGAGAAGTGATTCCTCTCTGAAAAACTGATATAGGCCACATAAGCATTGTCTGGATTTAGTTTAACATCTTGACATTCGGTGCATGTGATTATGGTGTACTTTCTCAGCCCTATTCTATCCTATATCAAAAGTCAGTGACGTAAGCATGCCGAAGGTCGTGAATGGAAACATCATTTAGCTTTAGTACGCCTACGAAGCCATTGGCTATTTCTACGCCTGCATTTTCAATCCATATCAAGTTGTGTAGCCTAGCGTTGCCGTTCGCGCAAATTTGCTGTGACCTGTGGGCGGAAACAGCGGCTTTGATATTAAAAATTCATTGTCTTAAACCTACTCTTGTATCTTACAGTAAATCCGAGCCCTGTCGCTGGCAAAGGTTGCCTTGGCGCATGGATTCAGGCGCTGTGTTTATGCATCTCGGAGGATTTCGATACCCGCCGCGGTGGCTCAGCGGTTAGGGCGCTCGACTACTGATCCCGGTTTCGAACCCGACCGCGGCGGGTGCCTTTGTATGGAGGAAAAACGCTAAGGCGCCCGTGTGCTGTTCGATGTGAGTGCACGTTAAAGATCCCCAGGTGGTCGAAATTATTCCGGAGCCCTCCACTACGGCACCTCTTCATCCTTTCTTCTTTCACTCCCTCCTTTATCCCTTCCCTTACGGCGCGGTTCAGGTGTCCAACGATATATGAGACAGATACTGCGCCATTTCCTTCCCCCAAAACCAATTATTATTATTATTATTATTATTATTATTATTATTATTAGGATTTCGACGGAACAAGGCACGCATGTGCTAGTTCGTCAGACATTTCATCGCAAATAATAGCGAATCTTCACGTCTAATTACCTTAGGTTCCGGGTTTATAGAGTTAACGTTCCAAAGCGATTCAGGCAACGAGGGCCACCGCAGTGGAGAGCTTCGAATAATTTCGACCACTTTCGGTTCATTAACGTGAGTTGACTTTGCTTAGTACACGTGCCTCAAGGATTTCGCCTCGATGGAAAAGCGAACATCGCGGGCAGAATCGAAGCCGCGTCTTTCGGTTGAGCAGCCGAGCACTACAACCTAGGAGCCATCGCGGCGGCGTGTTTTGTTAGGTGTAAACGCACCCGAAAAGCGATAGCTACTTTTTTGCCAATGGTATGCTTTGATTGCATCTGGAAACTCATCTCTTAAGTACTGCACAAAGCGAAAATGCAAAACTATATTTGCAAAAGTGTGTACATATAAACCACTCCAAGAGATCTTGTACATTTGTAAGAAATAATTCGGTGGCCTTCCTTACAAGTTATTTCTATAGCATAAGATAAGTATCATATGCTTAACCATTTCATTCGACTCCCAAGCTGCTGTTAGGTTCTCGTGCTCCCCCCCCCCAAAAAAAAATGAATTGAGTTATTTTCAACAAAAGTTACATCATTTAGGTAATGCTTGCTCGTGCTGAAGTAGCAAGAGTGCATACGCTTGCCGATGTATTCAAAGTAGCATCCTATTTATTTGTTTAAGAGGCTTTCCCGCCGAATATTTGAGTACCAGATGCACAAAATTCAAATATACCACTTCGGGCAGCTTTAGTTTAGGTGTAAATAGAGGATCTGTGGTGGATGTTAACGTGGTGGAAGTTTGAGCTAAGCGTTTTCAAATGTGAATCCAAGCCAAAATGACATAAAATACTTTTCATGTTTGGCAAAATAGTGACTTCCATTAGCTAGATGTATAGAAGCCACGCGAAAAATGAAACGTATACTTGATTTAAATTTATAAAAACGCTTGCGTGGAGAAACGCGGTTCCAAAAGGTTGTGAGAGATTTTGTTATTCTGCTTATAAAAGGAACCCAGGTGTACTGATTTTGTAATTGAATTGCTGACTGTAGCTCTGTTTAACGGACAATTTCCAGCATTGGAAAGTGAAAGAATTACGGTTTGGATTAAGACAATGTTTATATAAGCTAAGCAAATATATTCCGACTCTTTTTTCTTGCTCTTGAATTTGCAGGGGAAAAGGTCGTTCAAAGAGATTCTGAAGACAGTCAGAACGGGTGGTCCTTTTTATATATCTGTCAAATTTCGCCTTTTTCAATTGTTTTGATTTTAAGATGATATTTGTGCCGAAATGAAAAAATTAACGTCCAACGCAACTGCACCACTAAAAAAATTAAAAGAACATTCTAATAAAACTAAAGGCCTCAAAAATTCGTATTTCCCACGAAAGGTCCAAGATTGCAACTTGCCATTTCCAGACACAGTAGAAAGTCGGTCGGCGGAGTCATTCTGCGGCGCGCTGAAGAAAAACATAGATATCTAAATCTTTTGTCGGAAACAGATGAAGTGTAACATGGTTTGTTTATTTATTTGATGCCATTTTCCCTGTCACTGTGATGGTCTACAAGTAGCACTCATGTGCTTTGCAATGCTTTTGTGCTGTGCTCTGATTGTATCAGTATTTCCCATTCCTGCCTAAGGCCTCAAGTGAAGGCTGACAGTATCTTCGAAATAAATAAATAAGTAAATAAAACAATCTGAGCGTTCCAGAACCACAAATTACGTCTGAAGAAAATAAATAGAACAGGTAAACGCTGAGAAGAAATTGCAGCCTGAAGTTCTCGCTTCATCTTGTCTTATTGCTGTCCCTAAAATGCCCTAATAGGAAGCATTAATTGAACAGTATTTTCGTCTTTACTACCGCGAAATTATACAAGCGAATTTTTTTTCTATTTCTTACAAGAAAGGAAATAATATTGGGCACATTTACTCAAAAGGTATTCAGGTTCAGAAAACTTTATTTCAGTTTCTGGACGCATTCAAACTAGTGATTTTGTGAAATCGCAAAACCAACGTTTTCTGCCAGGAGTGTTATACGATCGTTCGCAAAAAAAAAATCTGCGGCTTGTCCTCCAAAACTAAGTGTCATTTCCCTTTGTCGACACATTTACCGATCCCGTAAAAAAATTCATTGCAAAACAAAGGTCGTCATGGGACCTCAATCAGCGTTGTTTAGTGAAGAGAGATGGAGAAAGACGGAAAGGCAGGGAGGTTAACTAGGCAGCGCCCGGTATGCTACCCTACACGTGGGAAGGGGAAAGGAGGGAGAGATATAAAAGGAAAGAACAAAGGGATATGATCACTTTTTCACGTGTCCGTTGGCCGTTATTTACAGGGTACACAGGGCACACACTGATTGCTCACAATCTTGCACCCAGTTCTGAGTCATTCAAGAAATTTAAAAGTGCCTTCAAAGTTGTCCTCTGCGATGAAGGCTTACTCCAAAGACCCAGAATCTTTGCATCAGTAAGGGGCCGATGATCTAAACGGCGGAGTGTTGCAGCCAGGAGTGCACGCTCACGCTGAAACCGAGGGCAGTTACAAAGAAGGTGTTCTATAGTTTCGTCACACCCACACATCTCACACGCAGGGGAGTCTGCCATTGCGATTAAGTGGGTGTAGACATTTGTGAACACCATTCCCTGCCACAGGCGACGCAACAGCGTAGCATCGCAGCGGGAGAGGCCGGACAGAGGACTGAGTCGGAGTAAGGGGTCTAGGCAATGCAGACGGCATGTTGTTTTGTGAAGAAATCCGTATATAGAAGGCAGCAAGAAAGTCTTTTGTGATATTTTTACGTGATCTTCGAAATGCGGGTGCCTTCTCAAAACAACGCTAATTGAGGTCCGAGGACCATTTCTTGTTTTAGGTAAAGTCATTTTGGCTATTGTTTTCAGTTCCCGAGTTCCAACGCAGTCGCGCAGGGCGCTTTCCGATGGAGGCAAAACGCAAAGGGGGCCCGTTGTGGTGGTGAAAGCATTTATTGCCATGCAATACAGAGAGGGGAAACCGCGTAAGGGCTATCCGCTTCAGGGCGTCGGTATTTATACGGCCCTGGTCAGCAGCAGTGCAGCTGGCGAGGAGAGTCTGCCAGTATGACTCCGCCTTGGTTGAGGATTTAGGGTGTGGTAAGGTAGGTCATGTGAGGAGGACATGAAGGAAGTCTCCCGGTTACCCGCAGTGATTACAAGAAGAAAAGAATTGATCGAGGTAGCGGGCATAAAGGAGAATAGGGTAGGGAGCAGCCCGGGTCTGGAGTTCACCACTGAGGAGCCTGGGTTAAGGTTAGGGATGGAGCATGCGGTGCTTAAACGCGCCCGGTATCTCGGTAGTAGGTAACAATATCTCTGAACGTGAGCAGACGCTCTGGGGTGGTGGAGGGTCGTGTGCTCTGCGATATCAGTGCGCGTTAAATATCCCCAGGTTGTCGAAATTATACCGGAGACCTCCACTACGGAACCTCTTTCTCTCTTTTTGCTTTTATTGCTACCTTCCTTCTCTTCCGGCGCGGTTCGGGCGTCCACCGAGATGTGAGACAATTACCGCGGCATTTCTTTTACTAAGAACAATTGCTAAATTTTTTCATTGTTTTCAGTGAGTCACTATCGAAACAATCTAGAGCACTTTATAAAAGGTTTTTCGTAAGATTTTCGGTACTGGCATCTGCAAATTTTGCGTATATATAAGAAATCCTAGCCAACGTTTTGCCCTTCAATACCGCACGAGCTCGATTATGAATCAAAGAAAGAAGCGTATTTCGTCCTCTCTTCACCTAAAATAAATTGCTTTTTGCACATACCAACCAAATCAAAAGTATGCGGTTGGCTAACACTGCTGTTCTGAAAAGGCAGCAATTGTGACGCAGCTTCCGTCTTTCGTCGGTCTGACAGAACAGGCAAAGACTGATTCTCGCTCAGCAAGCTGTCCGTGACGTAGCTTCAGTGCAAATATATTCTGACAGAAATATCTTAATATTTCTTGTGTTATAAGGCGTGCATCCTGCAAAAACTGCTGACATGGATATTTGCATCTCACCAGTTGTAATGTGGCAAAGGCAAGTTCGGCAGGAATTTTTTTTCCAGAGAAGAAATTCGCTGAAAAATTTGCAGAAAATGAGCATGTTTCGGACTGTTTTAGCATTTGGTCCAGAAGGCTGCATAACATGCTTTGTGTGGAGTACTATTGATATCCAAAATTTGTGGAACAGTGCAAGTTTCTTCTGAAAATTTTTTATGAACGCAATTCTTTTTATAGGGCGTAGGTTTCCAGCATAACAATTATTTCGCAGCCTTCCTTAAGCTGGATATTTATTGGATATTAACTGTATAATTCCACACTGCTCTTATTCCGCGGGCGCCATGACTGGGCTCATGACGGAGCGAGGAAGTTGATGCTTCCGCTCCGAGCCGCGCTGCTTGTCTATTTGCCATTCGATTAAAAACCCCTTTTGAATCGCGCTGCGTTTGTCGGCGACTTTTGCTGGAGCCGCTTGGGAATCGCCCTATGAACTCAGCCCGAAGACAATTTTGAAGCTGATCCCCAACGCTTGGAAATAGCACCCGTCCACAAGGCAATCCGCCGCCTGCGGGGCCTGGAACCTGGGTTTGAGCCACTGACGACGTCGGTGCGTACCGTGACGTCCACTAAAGGCAGTCAGACAGGTCAGCGTACCGGCTCTGTCCCGCCGGTTGTAGTGCTTACACCTTTCTCCCCGCCATCCTTCCACGGCGATTGGTTCGAGGATGTCGAGGACTGGTTGGCCAGCTTTGACCGTGTGGCTACTTTCAACCAGTTGGACAACGAGCGAAAGCTACGAAACGTGTATTACACGTTCCAAGACTCGGCAAATACATGGTTCGAGAACCATAAGGCATCCTTTCACAACTAGAAAGCGTTCCGTCGTTAGTTGCTCACCACCTATAGCACAAACGAGGCAAGAGAAAATGCCGGAGTCGCCCTTTGCTCTAGGTCACAACAGTCGAAAGAAAGTGTCGCCTTGTTTATCGAAGATATGACGCGTCTCTTTAGTCGAGCTGGCCCTGCGATGCCCGTGGCAACGAAGGTGCGCCATCTCATGCGTGGCGTGAAGGACCGGCTCTTTTCTGGCCTCATACGCCACCCTCGCTAAAGGAGCTACAGGTATGAAACGTTCTTTGCAGGCACGCAGTGCGCAGTACAGTCGTCAGGGAAGTGTGGCGGCCACCAACTACTGTGCGTCAGTGCCAGTTTCCGGGGACGAGGCGCTTCGGGAGCTTGTGCTGTGTGTGGTCCGCGATGAGCTGCGCAACCTTCGCTTAGATACTCCACATTTCAGTGGTGCAGCTACAGCCGATGCCGTCTGTGACTGAATTCCGGGAGCGGTCCAGCTACAACCGGCGCCATAGCCGGATTTGTGCATCGTGAGCTGCAGCGAAGCCCTAAGGACAGCACAGCCAGGACGGTCTATCCTGAGCTATAGCGAAGCCCTACCGAGACCTGCGCCGATATCGCATGCATTCCGCCCGGCTACGGAACCAACGCAGGGGTACGTTCCCCCCGTCGAGCTGCGAGACCCGCCCCCTGTTCGAAAAGCGGACGCGTGGCGCACACCCATCCAACGGCACCACTGTACCACCACTGCGGCCAAGCCAAGTGATGTCGTACGCAACTGCTCGTACCGGAGGATGGGGTTAAGAGGATTTTCACCGGGTGCACCTCGACCGAGCTATGGTGAGAGACCGCGGGACATTGAATAGTACCTCGCCTATCACGTGCTGCCATCGACACCGCCACGACCTAAGTCTAGATCACCGTCTCAAAGTAGGGGTGCTTCGCCCTGTCGCACATCATCCTTTGGCCAATTCAGAGGCAGGTCTCCTCGCCGCGAAACCCGGCGCTGCAGAGCGAGTGAACAGCCTCCATCCGATGATTTCATGCGACGACCCGGACGCTGACGACTTCACCCGCTGACCTCAAAGACGATCTCATCGGCGACCCCACCGACGCTCACAACAACCACCTCACCGACGACCTCAACGACGACCTCAGCGGCGACGCCACCGAAAGCCTCACCGGCAAGTTGTAAAAGAATGCTTTCTGCGGCTGAAATTCTAGTTGCCGCCGACAGCTGTGGTGTGACAGCACTCGTGGATACCGAAGCCGATTTTCTTTTATGAGCAGCCAGCTAGCCACTACCCCCAGAAAGGTTCTAGCACCTTGGTCTGGGCCGCAGATACGCACAGCTGGTCATGTGGTAACGCCGATTGGTGTCTGCACCTGTCGCATAGAGATCCGTGGTGCCACTTTTATTGGCTCCTTTACCGTGCTACGAGAGTGCTCCAAGGAACTGATTCTCGGCATGAGCGTACTTAATGAATATGGGGCAGTCATCAACCTGCAGGAGCAGTTAGTATCATTTTCGACACCTCTCACCTTTGATACTGATTCCGAGCAGCACAGAGCAGCACTACACGTTTTTGACGACAGTACAGCGATGCCGCGGGAGATCAAGCAAGTTTGTCACGAATCAGTGTGGTACTCGCTTCGCCACTTGGTGCATTGCCGAAGCAAACATGTCGCTGGTATTGCCTAGAGAAGTTTACGTTGCACGCGCCCTTGTCGACATTGTTCACGGGCGTACCGAGCTCTAAGTAACCAACTTAACTTGCGAACCCCAACGTTTGAAGAAAAAAATAGACTGCACATACTGAGGAACTTCGCGAGCACGCCGGCCAATGTGCCTTGTCCACCACAGCGTACCCTGGAACAGGACAGAAGACGGCAACGTGATCCCTAACCTTCTGACCAATCAGAAACGCCATGTGGAAAGTCTTATTCACACTTTCCGTGACTGCTTTGCGTCATCTTCCATGGTTTGCCAGACGCCAATAACTATGCACCGCATTATCATCGATAATGACCAAAGACCACTATGTCACTCTCCTTATCGTGTTTGTTCGGAAGAACGTGATTCCATCCGCCGCTAAGTTGCCGAAATGCTCCGGGACAGCGTCATCCAACCATTTACGAGCCCCTCGGCATCACCTATTGTTCTCGTCGCAAATAAAAAACGAAAGACGGCAGCCTCCGGTTCTGCGTAGATTTCAGACGTCTGAACAATGTTACCAAGAACGATGGCTATCCGTTGTCCCGCATCAGTACTAACACCGCCTCCGCAGCGCCGCTTACTTTTAGTCACTCAAACTTGTGTAGCTGTCATTGGCAAATTGAGGTTGACGGACGTGATCGAGAAAATACTGTCTTCGTTACACCGGACAGATTGTACGAATTTAAGGTGGTTCCTTTCGGATTGTGTTCTGCCGCTGCAAAGTTCCAACGCACGATGGACACCGTGTCCTCTGACCTGTAGTGGCAGCCCTGCCTTGTGTATCTCGACGATGTCGTGACTTTTTTCTGCACGTTTTAGGAACACCCAAAGCGTTTGCGCGCTGTTTACCAGGCAGTTTTTTTCGCGGGCATGTCTCTCTAGCCTGAAAATTTCCACTTCACATTTAGGGAGCTAAAGATTCTTGGCCGCATTGTGAGCGCTCAGAGAGTTAGCCCCGACCCAGTAAAAACAGCCGCTGTTGTTTCATTTCCCAGCCAACAGATAAACGAAGCATGCTTCGTGTTCCGAGAATTTGCGCTTATTATTGGAGATTTGTTCAAATCTTCTCCAAGCTCAACGAGCCGCTGACTCACTTGACGAAAGACTCCGAGCCCTTCTTCTGACGCCATGAATCAGGAGAAAGGCTTCACAGACTATAAGAACCGTCTTCAATCTACGCCTATCCTCGGCCGTTTTGACAAGGAAGCTGACATAGAACTGCACACAGATGCCAGCAATGGTGACCTCGATGCAGTGGTTGCGCAGTGGCAAGACGGTGTCGAACGCGTGATCGCATATGCACGTCGCACTTCGTCCCGTACCGAAGTGAATTATTTCATCACAGAAAGGAGTGTCTAACTATTGTGTGGGTAGTCCCCAAATTTCGTCCGTACTTGTACGGCCGCCAGTTTCGAGTGGTCAGCGATAATCATTCCTTCTTTTGGCTTGCGACCCTGTAAGATCCATCGGGGCACCTTGCACGGTTGATCCTCTAGTTGCAAGATTTCGAAGTCACAATCGTGTATTAGTCACGCCAGAAGTAAAGCGATACTGACTGCCTCTCCCGGGCTCCTCTTCCGTGCCCACCGAGCGAGTCCGAAGGCGATTCTGGTTTCCTCGGTGCTGTCACTAACATCCGCCCTTGCCCAAAACCAGAGGGCCGACTGCGAACTAGTGGCTCTCATGGAATCGCTAGGTGTCCGCCCCGACGCTTCTCGCGCGGACTTTCGCCGTTTTGCTGAAGAGGTGGAGTCCTTCACAAGAAAAGTACGGCCCAACCGATACTTCATATCTCCTAGCTCTGCGAGCCGACAAAACCAGCCGGCCGTCTGAAGCCAATTTATCCACCTCAAATTCCATTTCAGCAAGTAGCCATGGACTTACTAGGCCCATTCTCGGTGCCACTCATGGGTAACAGGTATATTGTTGCTGCCACTGACTACCTCAGCCGCTACTGTCAGACCAAGGCTCTTTCCCGTGGCACCGCGCCTGAAATTGCACAGTTTTTTGTTCACCACATTGTGCTTCACCACAGTGCCCCGCAGTCGTATTAACTGACCGGGGAACTGCGTTTACGTCTGCTCTTACATATGAGGCGCTGCGTTTCAGTGGCACCAGTCATAAACAAAACGACTGCTTAGCACCCTCAAATGAATGGACTACTGAGAGGCTGAACAAGACCATTGCAGAAATGACATCTATGTATGTCTGCGCTGACCATCGCAACTAGTACGAAATACTCTCTTACGTCACGTTTGCGTAAAACGCCGCTCTCCAAGAAAAGACGCGCCTAACTCCGTTCCGTTTGGTGTATGGCCGTGACTCCCTAACCATACTGGGCGCCATGCTGCTCCAGGATTGTTCTCTCTCGTCTGTCACGGGCGCTGACGAATTCGTTCGTGACGCAGTAGTCACTCGCCATCTTGCTAGACACCTGATTCGTCACCAGCAGGAAACTGACGCCCGGAGTTACAACCTCCAGCACAATGAGGCGATTTACAAACCCGGCGTGAACGTCTGCGTATGGAGACCAGTACGTTTGCGCGAGCGCTCTGAAAAGCTTCTGCGCAGCTACTTCGGCCCCTCCGAGGTACTACACCAGCTCAGCGAGGTGAAATATGAAGTGTTCCTGCAAGCAGCTGTTCGCTCTTCTCAACCGCCCATGTCTGAAGTTGTCCCGCGCATGAAACCGTATTACGCCCGTTTGCCATTGCCGGGGTTCACATTCAGTGCCGACGCCATACGCGCCTTTGTACTTTCGGTGAATCTATACTGTTGCCCCATGTTGCCATGCGGCCGAGCGGCATGACTTGGCTCGTGACGGAGCTAAGACGATGACGCTTTCGCAACGGTGCGCGCTGCTGGCCTACTTGCCATTCCATTAAAATCCCCTTTTGAGTCGCGCTACTTTTGTCGGCAACAACTATTTTGATTTTCACGTTTTTGCTATATTCAAAATTGCTCCTTATTGGTTTTCTAAGGCAGTGTTAACTACTTGATGCGAGCGATGCAATAAACTTTAAAGTTAATATTTTGCTAAGCATTGGAGATATAGATCATTAACTTCAATATTTCTACAAAAGTACCATGGTATATTCTACAGATGCCTTAAAGTTACTATAGGCGCGGAAGAGTCCTGAATGTGTAGTGATGGTTTATGTTAGAACAGGTGATGCGGTCTACATTACCATGCTTTCGGGACAAATGTTTCGTCTTCCCTTCCGCTACAACAAGGCGCTATTTAATAACAATAACACGTTAACACGTAAAATAAACAAGAAAATAACAGGTTGACAACATCCGTGACGTAAGCAAGAAAGGGAATGACCGAGTGGCTAGAGATCAATGACCTTCCGGTAGGGTTAGCGGTAGTGCCTCGTGGCTGTCCCGATTTTCTCGTGATGTTGGACCATCGTTTTATTATCCCTGCTGGATTCAAAGATATCAACTGTTCAAGAGTGATTATAATTGAAAAGTCTCACTGATAACAATTACCTTTCAATATTGTGCACATTATTGAGATGCTGTTATTTGCATGCCGTTATTCAACAACACAAAAAAATTCAGCCGCAGCATGCATCCATAAGGCTGAGAGCAGTCATGACGATGCACAGTAAAACTCGTTGTCCTGATATGAGTTGCTGGCCCAACTACAGGGCGCTGTTTAGGGAACCTGTGCTGCAATGGAACCGAATTCCCAATTTTCTCAAAATGACAAGAGATTGGCGCGATGATGTTGACTCCAAAATGGCATTTTATTATTTTAGAATAAAATCTAAGCTACACCTCAATTTGATATTCTCCAACTTTCTTCTTGTTCTTCCTGCATTTTTGACTGCTTTATATAAAGTTATCTACCATCTAACCTACGTTTGAAACCTTATTCCCGGGCCACCGCGGTGGCTCAGTCATTATGGCGCCCGGCTGCTGATCTGAGAGACGAGGGTTCGGTACCTACCACTGCAGTAAAATTTCGATGGAGGCGAAATTGTGGAGCCCAGTGCACTGTGCGATATCAGTGCACGTTAAAGAACCCCTGGTGGTCGTACTTCCGGAGCATTTCACTACGGCGTCTCTCATAGCATGAGTCATTTTGGGACGTTAAACCCACATAAACAATAAACCTAAACCATTTATAAGTTTTTGAATTCATAAACAAAACGAGCTAATTAATTGAGTCAACTTGCTGACTTCATTGTACTTAATCCTGTCTTTGAAAATGTCAAAAAATAAGATCAGTGAACCTGCAGACACTCGGCTGTAATATTTTTTGCGCCCTAGTGTTAAAGCTTCGCTTATTTCAAGATCTCAAAGCTTATCTTTCAGTGCATTTCTGACCGGGCACTTGTAAATTGGTGCCGAAGTTAACATTTTCGGTCGCCGTTCTTTTTCACCGTGCAGCGAAAAACACAAGCGGAACTAAGGGTAAACGCAGTTTCATACAGGACTTTTCTCAGACCTACTGCAGAAGGAACATATTTAGCGAGTTTCAAGTGACGCTTAGCGAGACTTCTGCAATAAAAGAAGAAACTTGAAATCACTTAACTTTTTTTGCAGAGAAGCCTTCCCTCTTTATTTATTCTTGGCGATAACAAGAAGTCATAAATTTTCGGCGGTTCTTTCGGCTGCAACAAAACTATCTTGGTACTTTGATTTGGTGCATTTCGCGAGCCTTCTAGAGAGTACAGCATCCCTGATGCAGGTATACCGTATAAGACTGAAAAGGAGCATATCGTGTTACTTACCCCTTAATAGATCGCTGCTGTATATTTAGTTTACACTGCTCCGAATACGCAGAAGGGCTTGTAGGCTGCTATATTTCTACAAATTTTCTTTTGTTTGCTCTTGATTATGACGGGTTTCGTGTCATTTGTGGGAATGGCATATTTTTTTTATTTTTTGCCCTGCAAGCGTCGCCTATGTAATTTCAATTCCTTCATATGAAATACGTGCTGCGGGCGCGACACCTCCCGCAGGCACATGCAGCATCATCGGAATTAACTTGAAGTTCTGCCTCCCCTGACCAGGCAGGCCTGAAAAGCAGTAAAGAAAGATCAGAAACATCATTGCAAAAGCTCCCTGTCCGCAGTCCAGTCCAAACTCCCATGACCTGACAGCCAATTTCTCATTCCGCATAGCCCATCCTTAGCCGCTACTTCCCATCGGAGATCAGTGGGGCATCATCGGTCCCATTTACCCGGCTGCGGGTCACTATTTACCGCAACCCTATTCATTACTTTCCGTCTTCGGCTGGCACAATCCCGATTGCCTTGGGGCCTCATTTCTTATCATACATCATACATCATTTCTTATCATACACCATAAGCCATTGTGCCTCTGGTGGCAGAGGCTGAGCAATTTTATTGCTATCTTTTTTTTCATATCTATTCTACTCCTTGTAGTAAAGCAGCCATTTTTGGTTTTTAAAATAAGATATAATGACCTGCCATTTTCTTTACACATGATTTTCATTTCATTATTGCTGTGGAATGTCTCGAAGAGATGTTAAGAAATCTACGTCCTGCACTTAATCATGCGTCAATGCACAAAAGTATGTACTACATGGGTAGATGTCCCAGGAAACACGAAAAGAGATACAGCGCATTAGTGCTATGTCTGCAAATTACGACGTCATTATGATATTATAAAATGGAGCACGTGGGCGCGTCCTTTACCTCCACAAGTCTGTTCTAAATTAACTAATATGTGCTGAGCAATCGGTTTCCACTACCAGTAGCGCGTCCTTGAAATTTTGTCCCCGAGAATTGATCCCAGGCGCCGGCTCAGATGTTTGAAAGACGATGAACTCAATGCCGATATATTATGTGCCTAAAGAAATCGGTCTTTGATTACACGGTGGAATTCGTTCCGCAAAAAGTGCTTCGAAGACAGTGGGTTAACGGTGACATGTGGAGTCACCTGTTGCCTGTGCACATTGGATGAAGCGATTGATTGAAAACAAAACATTTTGATAGATTTGCCTGTCTGGTTGGGTTTGAAGACTTATAATAAACTGCACATCTCTGTCCAAGAACTTTAATATTTACCCCACGTTTCAAAGCCGACTCGGTTCCTTCATCATGGGTGAGTGAGGGCAGTAGCTAGCGTCTTTAAGTATGGATGGAAGGAGGGGGTCAAAGGAACGAAAGCTTTGATGGGAAAGGCGTGTGGGAGGAAAGGAGGGGGGGGGGTTAAAGCTGTTAGTCACGTTGTCGCACGGTGGGGAGGCGGTCAACGGCGGCATTTTTTTGTTGAGTTGAAGAGCGAAGATCCTGCATGGGCGCATACTGGAGGCAGCTTTCCTTTTGTGTGGTTGATGCTGTTCGGGGTGGTTTATATGTGCCAGGATTCCAGAGGAGCCTTTTGTGGTAATTTGTTTCGGTTGCGAAGATGCGGGTTTCTTGGAAGTTGATACTATGGTCTGAGTCCTCAGAATGATCGGCTGCAAGATTGCGCTCTCTTGCGAAGTTGCGGACGTCGTTTTTATGTTGCCGAATTCATTCTTTCAGATTATTGGTTTCGCCGATGAAGCTTACGTCGCAGTAGGCGCTAGTAATTTTGTAGACAATGCCTCGGGCTCCTCTCTGCGACTGGTCTTTATGAACAGGTAGGTAAAGCGCAAAAGTGTTTGTGGGCTTGTGCGCAGCCTGGAGACCCCGTTTTTTTAGGATTCGGGCAATAGTTTCACTGACACCTCCGACACAGGGTAAAGAGAAGTATTTTGGTGGTGGCGTTGGGATTCGTGCGTTGATTTCTTGGCGCATGTTGTGTTTTTGACGTGGAATTGTTTTTTGAATAAAGTTTTTTGGGTAGCCGTTCATGATGAGTTCTTTCAATTTCGTGCGTTGTCTTTTTTTCTCATTTGATTCATGCAAGAAAACCAAAGGTTGTACCCCAGAGCCTACGACTACGATGCCTGGTCACCACACAGGAGGGAGCATCATCAGCAAGGCAGAACAGCACCTAGTGACGCCACGGATAAATGAGTGCCGTAGCGTGATTAGTAAGAAAGAAATCGACGCCTTCTTCGCCAGCCGAGAACTCGAGCACAAGATGCCCAAGCTAGTGACGTCAATCGAGGCCTTTGACAATGAAACCGCATCACAAAAGCCGACAAACACCGCATCAAGCAGACAGAGAAGTTGTCGAAACTTCAATACCGGCCCGAAAAACCCTCACCAGACCATTCTGACCTGGTCGCCAACTTCTCCTCTAGAATGCACACAACCGCCGAAGCGTCAATCTTAGCCAAGGGACACAAATTCTACCCAAAGGTGAATAGACCCCCTTCCAGTAATCGTATCTGCGCTTGAAGTCGGCATCCAGCAGCTAGAACATGGTGCACGAGAACAGAGCAGGCTCAAAACAATAGGTGTATTTAACTCAATGCAAGCACACTGAAAAGAATCAAACCTACCACCGGATGAAAGTCAAGCCCTACAAGAACTCAAGACAGACACCAACATAGTGTTTCTCCCAGCGGACGAGGGCAACACAACAGTCGTTCTGGACAGACGGGACTACGAAGAGAAAATATCCACCTTGCTCAGCAGTCAAGAGTATCAGAAATTGAAGAAGAACCCCACAACTGCCCAAGCAAGGCTAAACAAAACACTGAAAGAAGTCTTCCAAAAACAACTCAGCTTCCGAAACGTCTACCTCCAGTTGTTAAACACGGACGGATCGCCTCCACCATTCAACGGCCAGCCCAAAGAACACAAACTGGGGATTCATTTGCGCCCGATTGTGGACTTCCGATGTTCCCTCCTTCGCTCGTTCAGGAATATATTCACAAGCTCGTATCCCCAGTCGCAAGAAAAACAGCGACCCATATCCGTAATTCCAGTCACTTCATCGAACTGATGTCCCAAGCCACCCTTCAGGCCGACGAAGGTCTTGTCTCCTTCGACGCGGTGTCGCTTTTCACAAAAATATCCGTGCAGCTTGCAGTGGCCGCTACCCGAGATGCCCTACAAGGCGACGACACACTAAGCGCACAATGCCCGCTGCGTGTAAATGATGTGTGTCGCCTCCTGGAGCTGTGCCTATCAAACACATACTTCTCGTCAAACAGGGAATTTTACCGACAAGTGAAAGGAAAGCCAATGGGAGCCTCCATCTCTGTCGTCATGGCCAATTTAACTATGGAACACATCGAACAATGCGCCCTGAACTCATTTCACTCGAAACCAACGATTTCCCTCAGGTATGTCGACGACATCGTCGTCATCAAAAGATCTGAGATTCAAAATTTGCTCTCTCATTTAAACTCCGTAGAACCTGATATTCAGTTCACACTAGAGGTGGAACAAGAAAACTCTCTGCTGTTTTTGGACGTCCACGTGTCCCGGAACCATAGTACCCTTCAATTCTCCCTATACCACAAACCAACTCACTCAGGCCGGTATCTCTACTTCTATTCGAACGACCCGACAGTCGATAAATCATCAGTGGTAAGGACGCTGTTCAGAAGAGTTGAGACACAGCAGCACAGAACTTGACAGAAAAAAAGAACAACGCGCTATATTCAAAGAACTCATTATGAACGGCAACCCAAAAACTTTATTCAAAAAACCATTCGACGTCAAAAACACAACATGCGGCAAGAAATCAACGCACTAAGACCAACGCCACCACCAAAATACATCACTTTACCTTATGTCGGACGTGTCAGCGACAACATAGCCCGAATCCTGAAAAAATGGGGTTGGCAGGTTGCGCGCAAGACCAAAAAGAACATTGCGCTTTGCCTGCCTGTTTCTAAATACCGGCCGGGGAAAGAAAGAGCCCAACACATTGTCTACAAAATTCCTTGCGCCGACTGTGACGCAAGCTACATCGGCGAAACCAACAGTCTCAAAGAAAGGATTCGGCAACACAAAAACGACGTCCGCGACTTCGTAAGAGAGCACAATCCCGTAGCCGAACATTTTGAGGACTCGGACCATAGAATCAACTTTGAGGAAACCCGCATCATCGGAACCGCAACAAATTACCACAAAAGGCTCGTTCTGGAATTCTGGCACATACAAGGCACCCCGAACAACACCAACCGCGCAAAAGAAAACCTGCCCCCCAGTAAATGCCCAGAGACGTCGCTCTTCAACTTAAAAAAAATGGTCGTCATTGACCGCCTCCCCACAGTGCGAGACCGTTACTAACAACCTTAACCCCCTTCCTCCCCCTCCCCTACGCCTTTCATATCACAGCTTTCATTCCTTTGACCCCTTCTTGCCCTCGCATCACAGCATTCGTTCCTTTGACCCCCTTCTCCCTTCCTTACATAAATAAAGACGCTAGCAACTTTCACGGATCTCCCCGGAGAACACTCGGACCGAAAGAATGGGCTAGGCGACAGGTGTACCTACACAGACGCACATTTAATACACCCTACGTGACACACACACTAGAACACAAAACTAACACAGAACACAAAGAATAAAAATACACACGACGTGGGAACACTGCTACAAGCGTTTACTATTAGCGTTCTACTCTTAGTGGTCGGCGTTCGTGCTCACGGTTGGTTCGTTGAGCTGCGGCGTTGTATGAATCCAGTAGCCGGCGTCGAGGCGGCGTTCGACGTGCTTGTTCTGGCGTCGCTGGCTGCGTCGTATAAGCTCCAGGTCCAAGCGCCTGTGGAGGTGATGTCGGGGTTGTTGGCGTTGGCGGCACCACCCGGATGGGTGGCAACCGCACTGGGGACACCCCTGGTAGTAGCAGGTGGTAGCGTCCTCCGTTGACGCCCCGGAACGGGCTCAGGTACGGCAGGAAGTCCACGATGCGAAGCCGTAGAACGCGTGCTCACCGGAGCAGTAGCCGGCGTCGCTCTTTTAAAGCCGATGTGTCCTTGACCCGCCGGAGCCTCCTCTTCATTGCTGTTCTCCCCGTGCCTCGCTCTCCCTCGCCGTTTTATATCATTCGCGTTAGTCCACGTAAGCCTTGTCGTCGTCTTCTCCACCAATCATCTCTATCCACCTCAGCTAATGCTTCTCCACCAAACATCTCTCTCCACCTCACCGAATGCTTCTTCTTCATCTTTATTCTTCGGTTAATCCACGTCATCTTCACACCTTTTTTCTTTAAAATTTATTTTAAGCTCCTCAAAATATGTGACAAGGGCCCCCTCTCAAGAGGTTTTCCATAAAAAACTGCTCACGTCATCCTCATCTTCAAGCCATCCGGCCAACCGACTATCGTCTGTGGCGATTCTGGGCCCAGCACACACCACACTGCAGATGTCCAGCACACACCATGAGCACGGAACTAACATAGCACACCAAACTGCGTTTTCAGAACACTAACACACCACTGCCGTTGTCCATACAGTGTCCTTAATAAATATGTTGGTGTCCACAACACACTCCCTTGTATAATCACTTAACACCAACCACAGCAACAACAACAAGATAAATCCCAGAGATACATTAACACAGCAATTACAAGACACATCCCAGATATACCTAGCGCTGTTCAGTTAGCTCTATCTGTATACATCTAATTTGTAACATATGACCATATGACCTCCGTTTTGACTGGCCCACCCGGAAACGTCTGCCCTTGATTTGCAGTGGAGCTATGATCGTCTGTCTTAATTTACATTGCACTTCATTAGTACCTCATCCCCTCCTGCATTTTTCTCCCCACTGCACGTGGGCACCTCGGCAACATGATCTGTCTTCTCGGCGACTATAAAGCATGCTACCTTTGGGGTGTACCGTACCGTACACATTTCTTCGTACTTTTTCAACACATCTACATGGAAAACCTTCGTATTGCCATCAATCAATATTTCATAATCCATGTCCTTTTTCTTCCGGGTCACAAGGTACAGGCCCTTGCACTGCAGCACTAACTTATTATGATCCGTGGGTAGCAGGATGAGAACATTGTCGCCCCAGATTCCTGTGAATGGCTTTCTTTTCAGAATATCTCTTATGGCATTCACGCGCCTTTTCCAGGCCTTGATGTGCAAGCCTGCATGCTTATTTCAACGTATCCAGACACTCAAGAACGTGTGTGTATGTTGTCTTGAGATCTGATGCAATCTTTTTATTAGCCCACAGCTCCTTGAGTATCGCGAGTGGACGTCTAACGGTTCTCCCATACAACATCTCGAAGGGTGAGAAACCAAGACTCGTTTGCGCTAGTTCGCGGTAAGACAACAAAAGAGCTGGGAGATATCTAACCCCATCTGTAAGTCTCTCCTGGCACATTTTCTTGGTCATTTTTTTAGGGTGTCGTTGAACCCCTCTACAAGCCCATTACACATGGGATGGTAAGGCCTCGTCAGTTACTGCCTTACTGACAAAAGGTGGTTAACCTACTTCGTTAGCTCCGATGTGAAGTTGGAGCCCCGGTCACTCAAAACTTCCCTCGGGAACACATAACGCGAAAACATTTCCACAAAACCCTCTGCCACTTGGATACTGTCAATAGTTCTCAGTGGAATATCGTCAGGATAACGAGTGGCCACGTCATCCAGAGTAAGCACATATCTATTGCCTTTGGCGGTTACTGGAGAGATTGGCCCCACAACGTCAACAGCCACACGCTGAAGCGGTAGGTCGATGACTGGCATCTTTCCCAGAGGTACGGGACCAACTCTTCTCTACGGAACTGTGCGCTGGCACACGTCACATGAGTGAACAAAGCGCTCAACGTCACTCTGAACACCCGGCCAAAAGAACTCCTCGGTGAGTTTGTTAAGAAGGTGAAAAAAGCACGCATTACAACAAGTTCCATAGGTTTCACAACACCAATTCTTGACAAGTCGGTTTACGTTAATGACCCAATGACTCCTGAAAACAAGCGCCTGTTTGCAAAAGCACTGTCTCTAAGAAAGAAACAAGGCTGTAAATTCATTTGGGTTGATAAGTGCCATATCAAGACTGGCAAGACCGATGACAGCCACGTGTACCGATTCTCCGGAGTCGATGACCTTGCTATGTTGACATAACCTAATGTTCATTGCACGCGGGTCCAGCTCCTCATTGCAATGTGTTACGATCTTGACCAGTTAAAGTACTTTCTTGCAAACTCAGTATCATCGCAGAAAGCTATCATCCATTTCAACACTCGCAGCCTGCCGAAATACTATGACGATATGATAAACTTTCTTACCCTCGCCAACCATACCTTCTCTCTTTTTTTTATCGGAAACATGGTTGTCAGCTTCAGATGTCAAAACATTTTCGATACCAAATTATCAAACTGAATACTACCACCGTTCACCAGACCGTCGTGGTGGTTCGGCAATATTCATATCAAACGCCATCTCGTACAAACGTCGCTCTGACGTCAATTTATCACAGATAAGTGCGAGTCAGTTTGGATTGAATAAGACCGAAGAATTCTTTCCCGTTCGAAGAACACCATCATTGCTTGCATTTATCGTTCCCCGTGCTAATCTTGCACCGACTTTTGCAGAGAACTGGACAGCATTGTAACTTCTTTAAACAAAGAAATAGCTATTGTAGGGGATATGAACATAAACATTATTGATACCGCTGATAATGCTTGCTCTGAATATATGTACATTCTTCTCGGTGATGGCATTGAATCATTATTAGACGTACCAACTCGTTGTGCATCTCATTCACATGGTACGCGCATTGACTATGTGTTGTCTAACGTCCTTTTGCCTCAACCTTCCGGAGAGATTAGATTCAATATGACTGATCACTACCCGGTATTCTTGCTTATAGACCGCTCAAATGAAAGTGCACCGAAAAAATCAATAAGATACTCCTTCGAGAAAAACAGATTTATTGATTTGATAGCCGATGTTGACTAGATAGATGCAAGAAAACTGCGGTAACGCTTCGTATAATATTTTTTCGAACAAATTATTCAATGCAGTTGACGCATGCACAACAGTAACGTCATTGGTATATTGGCATTCTGCACCGCGAAATTCATGGATGACTAACGGAATACCACGCTCTATTAGAAAAAAATCCTTCAAAACAAAGCGAAAGCGCAACCGTTCAACCTCGCTTTAAAACAAAGATTCAAAATCTACTCAAAAACGCTATCTTCTCTAATTAAACATCGTAAAAAAAGTTATTGTGAAAACGAAATACTTAAAAATTGATACAACACTCATAAGAACTGGCAATTGATTAAAGAGTTTTTAAATCTCTCGGACCAAAACTGCAATATTACAGAAATTAATGAAGGTACGCGAAGTTTAACTAACCCTACGGACATAGCAAATGCGTTCAACTCATTTTTTTTTCACAGCTTGACAAGACGCCTACCGCTGAAATTCGCGACCTACTCGTTGTCCTTACCGTTACAATTTGCGTCCAACATTCCCAGATGAAGTTATAAACGTAATAACCAGGTTAAAAAATACCGGGTGTGGCTTAGATTCCATCCTTCCACCTAAAATTAAACTTGTTTCACACGAACTGTCGCCCATTATCACTAATGTGATCGATAAGATGTTTAATTCTGGTGACTTTCCAGATCAACTTAAAAACGGCAAAGTTATCCATATATATAAGCGAGGCGATAAATACAGCTTGGCTAATTATCGTCCGTTAACTATTCTTCCATTTTCCAGAAAAGTAATCGAAAAGCTCGTTGTTAACCGTCTCATGAACTACCTTCTATAATTCAGCCTCCTGATACCTCATCAATTTGGTTTTCACCCTAACTATTCCACTGAACTCGCACTGATACAATTTACTCACAGAATTAAACACTTCATTGATAACGCACTTTTGGCGGCAGCTGTATTCATTAATTTTACGAAGGCATGTGATACAATCAATCATCCCATACTCCTTTTAAAACTAGAAGCGCTGAGAATTTGTGGACCCACGCTTAGTTTACTACGTAATAACCTCGCTAACAGAACTCAGTTTGTACAAATATCGAATACTTTATTTCAAACAATTACAATTATTCAAAGAGTTCCGCAAGGATCTGTTTTAGGCCCCCTTCTGTTCTTAATTTCACTAATGACCTACAAAAATGCCTCAATAACACTAACTGCATTTTGTATGCCGATGACACTACCATAATTTCTTCTAGCGATAACTTAAGTGACCTAACATCAAAAATTAATGCCGACCTTATAAACCCTATTGACTGGCGCCACAGCAATCTTTTACAAATAAACCCATGGATGAGTGGAAAACTTTATTAAGCAAGCGAGTTTGGACCGTGCAAGGTCTCAGGGCCACCGCACAGCCCTCAAATTACGCGCATGTGTTCAGGCCACGTAGGGCCATGGCACTGGCACCCCGGTTCACACAGCGAAGTTGCGTGTCCGGGTCCTGCGACGAAAATAAACCCAATTAAAACAAAGCTAATGATATTTCACTCAAAACACAAACGACTTGTCAGCGTTCCAGACGTATACCTAAATAACCACAATATTCTCCCATCAAGTTCTGTAACATTTCTTGGTGTGACGCTTGATTCACATTTAAAATTTAACCTTCACACTAATTCTATTAAAAAAAAGTTGCACTTCGCGTACGTATACTGATTAGAACGCGTTATTATTTCCAACAGCATATTCTTCGCTCACTTTATTATGCATTCCTTCACAGCCACTTCAATTACTGTATATCATCGTGGGGTAACACGTACTGTACCCATCTTTCTTCTTTGTGTCATCTTCAAAACCAATCTGTTAGAATAATGACATTCAGCTCATACACCGCATCCAGTGCTGCCCTTTACCGCCGGCTTAATACCTTACCTCTCATTTGTTCACTCAACTGAAACTAGGTTTATTAATTTATCGCGCCGTCACAATAGCACTACTCTCTCTATATTAACAGCTTCCTGTTTGTGTAACGTTAATAATACTAGATTCGCTGAACAATATAATATTTTGCTTCCGAATGTTAACACTAATTATGGCAAACAGTCCGCTTGATTTTCAGCAACCACTGTCTGGAACTCGCTACCCACAATAATCAAATCATTCCGCACTGAAGCACAATTCCATAAAATCTTGAAAATTTGATTCCATAAAAATTATGTACTGCATAATTGCCTTCAATTGCCACGCCAATGAAACCTGTTAGTATTGTGTACAAGTTATATTGCCTGAGTGCTTGATCTATGTTCTCTTTTTGTGTTTACAACATGTGTTTTTAAAATTTAGCATGCCTAAACCTTTAGTTCAGATCTTAGTTTCCATTGCACCTGTTTTCAGCTATGTAATTGCTATCTGCCATATGTTTATCCTACTTCAAATATGCAAATATTTACAGGAGGCCCCCTGACAGTTTCCACTTTGGGACCTCCTTCTGTAATAACCATTTTATGTATGTCTTACCTCTGCATCTTTTTCAATGGAACCGTTAACTGTTCTTTAAACACCCTTGTGTCCGGCCATAATGGTGTCATGTCCAAAGCGTAGCACCGTCTATCGCATATCTCTCGGTAACACCAGCTGTTGGACCCGCCTTCCTGAACTAAATATGCATTGCCTGTGCAGAAGACCATTTAAAATTTGACATTCGAATGACGTACGGCTCTTCTTTCTTTTCACTTTTTCCCCGACTCTTTCGAAACAGGCCTTCAGGCTCGGGTCTTCTTTATGCCTAACTGCAATTTCGTCCGGTGTTACCCTCAGGCACATCGTAACAGGAGTAGAGAGTGGACGCTGCGTTTCTCGGGCTTTCGCTTGAGTTCTTGCCTCCACTGCCAACGAAAAACTAACTGCACCCGTCTGAGCTGTCGCGGGCCTTTCCTCCTTTGGGCGCTCTTCAACGTCGAGCATCCTCCACTCGGGATCGGGGTCTTCGACACCTCTTGCACCGGTAATGTTTCCCAAGATGAGATCGTAGATTGGATGGTCTACGCATTTTGCCACTACATGACCAGTATAATATGGCGCGGACACTAGAATCCTGGCTTCAAGAAGGTACCTTACTGCGCTATCTACAAGAATCGCGGCCGATGCCTCCCCTGTAAGATCCTCGTCCTTCATCAGGCTTCTCCGAACCAAGACTGTGTTGGCTCCGCTGTCTCTAAGCACCAATATAGGAAGGTGCCCTATTTGCCCAACCACCATCGGCATTGCTGCTTTAGACTTGGGTGTTCCACTCACTCTCTCAATGTCCAGTGGCGTTTGCTCTCCTTTCAGCTCTAGAATTTCGGGTGGCGTGACAAGTTCTACCCTAGAATCGACAACGCATGCAGCTTGGTCCTGCGTTCTGTATCGGCACTCATCCGGTGTATGACCCCTCCTCTTAAAACCTTGACACACAACCTGTGTTTTTTGGACAGCGCTACTAGTCCGACAGTCAGCGGCACGGTGTCCCATTTTGCCACAGAGAAAACACCTTACTGGCGCCTTAGATGCACCGCCATATGCTCTTGATTTTGCCGCATCTGTCTGAAGGATCTTTTGGGTTTCCTCCTTTGCCTTACTCAAATTTATTAGCCCTTGAGCCTCGAGGTATTGGTCTGCAGTGTCGGCGAACTCTTCCATTGAACACAACTTTCTTTTTTTCAGAAATAGCGCTAGCTTTGAGCTGCAGCACGCTAAAAATTGCTCTGTGACCTGCTTGTCAGGCACCCCTTCAGAACTCTTTTCTGTGCTTGACATATCAAGCCACCTATCAAAATAGTAGTGTCAGGCTGAAGGAAAACTGCTTAGCGGTTTCAGAATCCTCAGGTTTCGCGGTGCGAAATATCTCATGAAAACCCTCTGCCGTAAGCCTAAATCTTTAGAGGAGTGCCTTTCTGAATTTCTCGTAGTCCTTGGAATCAGCAGCAGGCATCCTTCCAAACACATTCAGTGCCTCTCCGACTAAACACATGCTTAATGCCGTGGCCCATTCACTGCGCTACCAGCCTTGCCCCAAAGCTATCCGCTCGAATCGTTGCAGATATGCGTCCAGATCATCTCTTTTGTCATCGAAAGGAGCCATCAGCTTTCTTGGGCAAACTCTGGCCGGTCTAGAAGATTATGTACCCGCTAAGGAACGCTGATCATTGTCCGTGATCCCCTCATACCCTCCCACGACATGCGCCTGTTTCCACAAAATAAACTCCTTCTCCCATTCTATCCTTCTTTTCTCCTGTTCTCCTGCCTCTCGAGCTCTTCTCTCTGCCTCGCGAGCTCTTTTCGCCTCGCGCTCTTCTGCTTCACGAGCGTCTGGGCGTGCTTGCGCCCTTTCCTCTCTCTGCGTATCGGCACCCTCTTTCTGCTGGTCGCAGAGACACATCACCTCTTCCCTGCTTAACACAAGCTTGAGCGCCAGTTCTAACGTTCTTGCCAAATCTATACTTTCTGCCGTCGAGGGATCGGAAAAATCTGAGAAAAAGCAAAAAAGAAACAAGGAAACGAATCCTGGCACAGACTCGCCACTTATCTTTGTCACGGATCTCCCCGGAGAACACTCGGACCGAAAGAATAGAGTAGGCGACAGGTGTACCCACAAAGACGCACGTTTATTACACCCTACGTGACACACACACTAGAACACAAAACAAACAAAACTAACACAAACCACCAAGAATAAAAATGCACATGACCCGGGAACACTGCTACGAGTGTCAACTATTAGCGTTCTTCTGTTAGTGGTCGGCGTTCGTGCTCATGGTTGGTTCGTTGCGGCTGCTGCGTTGTATTGATCCAGTAGCCGGCTTCGAGGCGGCGTTCGACGTGCTTGGGCTGGCGTCACTGGCGGTGTCGCTGGCTGCGTCGTATAAGCTCCAGGTCCAAGCGCCCGTGGAGGTGATGCCGGTGTTGTTGGCGCTGGGGGCACCACCCGGATGGGTGGCAACAGCGTTGGAGACACCCTTAGCCGTAGCAGGTGGTAGCGTCCTCCGTTGACTCTCCAGAACGGGCTCAGGCACGGCAGGAGGTCCACGATGCGAAGCCATAGAACGCGAGCTCAACGGAGCAGTAGCAGGCGTCGCTCTCTTCCAGCCGTTGTGTCCCTTTATGCACATTGTTTATCCTACTGATCGCAAAATGACGCAAAAAGAAGGAATTATGGTATAATGGATAGCACGCCCCAGTTTCGAAACGAAAATACAGCGCGGAATTAAGGCTTCCTTTCATTTAGGTGTTGCTCTTGTTGGATGAAGAGTTGCACTCTTACATTATTCAGTGGCCGGAAAGCCAAGTGGTTGCGGAAAATCATTAAGTCCTTTGGTGGTTAATCCCCTTTCCTCAGTTTCCGTCGTTTCAACTTATAGCGTAGCCTGCGAATTACAGGCAGTCCTGCTTGTAGAAAAGTGAGCCAAGCGGCAAATTTTACAGCCGGTATTGCCTGCCATCGTCATTCACTAAATATGTCCATACACTGAGCTGCACGCTCTTCTTCTCTATTTCAATTGCCTCCCTGAAAACGAAATTAGCTACCGTTAGTGTCTCTCTAACGGTTCTAGCGAATCCTGAAAATAGGCGAAGCTAAACCCTTTCTTCAGAATAACGAACCGCACTGTGCTGCATATTGAGGCTCCAATAGACCACAATTTGCATTGGTGAATAACGCATTAAGATGCAGGCCAAAACAGGAAATTTTCGGCACCCTCCACCTCAACGTTTTTACAGTTTTCGTAATTTATTGAGGTGTAATAACTGCTGCCATGCACGCACTTCTTGGCGAATGCAGTGGACATACTGCAGGCGCCACCACGTCTAATAAGTTAGTAGATAAGCTGATGCCAGACTGCCGCGCTAGAAATTTTTCATAATTGTACTCTTTCCTTGAAAAATTTTTTTATGCTTCCGCGCAAAATTGCAGAGTGATGCTTTGGCAGGGATGCGCTTCATTTTTTTCAAAGGATAATCGTTTAAAGTCTAGGAATAACCGTCAACCTTTTTGCGCTTTTCGATCCAAAATGCGTGACCAACCAGCTCAATATTTTGTTAAAAGAAAACACGCAATATATTCTTGACCATAGTGCCTGCCGTATTTCGTTATATGCCCTTAATGCAAAAAAACGAATGTAGGCGGCCGTTTACTTTGCCCTCTGATGTGCTGTGCTTATTAAAGGTGTAAGCGAATTTAAAACAGAAAATAGGCACAGACAAGAACCATGAGAAAGAAAACATCAGTAAAGAGAATCATATTGTTTCGACTCTATTTGGCCAACACTTTAAGAGAACCGATGCCTGGGTACTGGTACCCTCGATATGAAAGATCCCGTCGCAAGGTGCGAGTCGCTGGCAGTGTCATAAACTCGAAACCGCGTCGCACCGACAACTTTTCTTAGAGGCGAAATGCCAAGACGTTCTTGTGTTTTGCAATGTAAGTGCTCTCAGTCCCAGGCTGGGCTGAGCTTACTCCGCTATTTTAAAATTATACTTAGGTACCTATTGGTAATTAGAGATTCGTTGTTGGTCGTTAGTAATAGCCATATCAGTTATTAGAATTTGAAAAAAACGTAATTATACTTGGCGCAGTGGCTGTTCAAAATTTAGCTGCATAGTGTCAATACACATGCGCTTTCAAAAGCATGCAGGCAAAGCAACCTATCTAGTGCACGCAACTAGAGAAAAAAAATTGTCACGCCAAGGGTAATCGTGTTTTTAGAAGTTCTTGACAAGAGTAGCTGCCTTGACAACAGTGCCTGCGGCTGATGCATCCAGTGAAGCACCTAGCAAGCCGACAGTAAATGTGCCTGCTCTGTCAGCCTCAGTCTCTTCGAGTGTACCTGCCGCTGCGGAGGCCGAGTAAGTCTGTGATGATGGGGACAAGCCAGTCTTGGAGACCGCGCGGCAGCCCGCATACAGCGTTGCGGCTTTGAGCAACAACGGCAACATATCTGAGACCGATGGTGACGAGAGCAGCTTGTCCTCGTCATCTTCTTCAGTCAACCTCGTCATTGACGAGACTGTCATCGTGCCTTGGCAGGAGCCGAGGCCGCCGTTGGCATCGCCTTCGTCATCGGAGTTTAGTGTCGGCGTATATATTTCGCCCGGGCAGGAGCCAAGGCCATCTCCTGACGCGGAACCTGTGTAGTCGCCGTCCTCTTCTACATCGAGGATTAGCGCCAGCCCTTCTATTACCCTGTCTTCAGATGTTGATATGGTCGCTTTGAGTTCGAGCTTAAAGCGTCCGCATGCGTCGACTACAGACTTGGACATCTCTGCTGGTCGGCCAAGGAGGCCTCGTGCCTCCTCTGGTCTGACCCTATGAAAAACGTGATATGGTTTGGCACCGTTCGCGGCGAGCATTGTATTGCCTAGACGTCATTTCTCCTCTATTTATTTTTCATTTACAAAATGACTACTCGTAATATCACTTTAACGTGTAGGGGTTCAGCAATGTTATCAAGCAGGCTGAGGTGGTCACTTTCGCTCGTTCATCGGGCTGCAATATCCTCTGCCTGCCAGAAACCAATTTTTTTCGCCTCAATGCCATGTTAGAATTTGGGCGTAGGTTTGGCATCGATGCTTTCTTTTCGTACGCCAGCACGCGTTCTAGCAGTGTTGGCTTTCTTGTTTTGAACCACATACTCCTACGCGACCATCTGTTATCTACGATGCGCTTGGACGCGTGCTGGCGTTCGACTGCACGCTTAACGCACTTCACCTCAGAGTTCTTTGCATCTATGCACTTGCGCATTCTAATTTGGTAAGCACACTCTTTAAAGATCTAGATGTGTATTTTCTTGGAGGCCGTAACGCTGTGATGTTGGGAGATTTGAACTGCGTGTGCGATGCGGTCGCTGATGTGCAGGGCCCTTGTAGGGGCAGGCCATGCTGGAATGCGCGCGAGTTGCGCCGCCTAGTCAACCAGTTTATGCTCACAGACGCTTATCAGCTCCTGTATGGCGGCGTTTCTGTGTGGCCTTGGCGTCACGGATTATCGTCGAGTATGTTAGACTGGGCTTATGTACCGACGGGCGTTTCGAGGACAGTGTGTGCTGCTAACGTAATGACGCTGCCATCCTCGCCGGTATACATATCAGACCATCGCCCCTTTCTTCTGTCACTCGGGGTTCCGGCGGCTGCAATGTCTCCTCATGGACTATGGCGTTTGGATGTGCGCATCCTTCACGACGCCAGCACGAGAGAAAGGCTAACGCGGGCCTTGCGTTTTTCGGTTGTTGGGGCCGGGCCTGGTGATTGGGATTGTCTTAAGGAGCAGTGGCGTCACCGTTGCGCTGCTTCAGGTCGAGCCCTTAGGGCTCGCGTCTCAGCTGTGGTGCGTGCAGTGACGGCGAAGCTGCGTATAGCTCAGCGCACCTTCGCAATCGTCGCTTATGTGCGCATGAAAAGGGGAGCTTTCGGAGCGCCTTCAGCGTCTTTCACGATCATTCTCTTTGATATTGGCGGCATGGCGTTGTCGAGGCAGCCCAACGGCTCATCCTGAGGTGCTTCGGTTTGTGCACAAGGAGCTGTTGTGCCCTCAAGGTGCCCCTGCTTTTACATCTTCCGTCAGAGCTGGGGCCCAGCGAGTTGGCAGGAATTTCAGTGCGTTTTTTTTATCAATTTGCGGGATATTGCTCAGTCACTCCTTCTGGTTGATTGCGATCACGTTTCCGCACGCCCATTTTTTGCAGATTTGCCGGAGGTTGCCACTGAACTTCATGATTACCTTATGGCTCCGCCAACAACAGGGGAAATCAATTGAAGCGTTAGATTCCGTGAAACGATGCTCAGCGCATGGGCGCAATGGTCTTCCTCTGGAGTTCAATTTACAAATCTGGCATTTTGTAGGCCCCATTTTCTGGGATGTGTTAAAATTCTGCTTCAGTCGGCATGTCTTTCCCGCTTTATTTAAAAGAGGCCGCATTGTCCTTATTCTTAAAAAGTCTCTCTTCTCGACATGTTCGGTAGACTGGCGCCTTCTCACTTTACTAAATTCAGATTAAAAAGTATTAGCAAAATTACGCGTTCACCGTCTACAGGCTCTTTTCCCGTCCCTCATTTCCAGCCACCAGGTTTGCTCCATCCCGGGACGTGAAATGCATATTTTATCTTCCGTAACGCGAGATAGTCCTAGAGTATACTATGCAGTGGCGCACGCAGGGTCTTTGTGTTTCCCTCGATCAAGAGAAGGCGTTTAACTTTTTAGAGTATGAGTATATTTATGTAGCACACTGGATGCTTTCGGTTTCCCACCTTCTTTCGTGCTTGTCATTAAAGAGAGGTACAGAGATATTGAAAGCACCCTGTTTCTCGAAGGCTGGGAAAGTACCGCATGTGATGTTGGCCGCGGCGCGTCCGTCAAAATTGTCCGCTCTCCCCCCCCCCCCTTTTGTTTGTCTTAGCATTAGAACATTTACTCTTGGCAGTCAATCACCACTCTCTTATTAGAGGTCTGGCGTTGCCAGGCAGTGAGGCAGTACGCGCCACCCCTTATGTAGAAGACGTCACACTCTACTTAGCTGATGAACGCAGCCTGCTCGAAGCTCTAAACGTTTTTCGTGAGTACGCCTCCTTGTCGGGGACTGCTCTTAATTATGCGCAGAGTCGTTACTTTTTGTGCGGTCTCTTCAGATGCGTATTACATGTGTGATACATTTGCAGTGTTGTGCACAGATGCGCATTTTAGTCGTGACCTGCGACTGTGCTGGAATATGGGATGGTATGTAGTCTTCGGTTGTAGAGGGCACTACAACTCGTGCGTGGAGGGTGTAGACATTTGACCTGCCTCAGCTTGATAGGCGCTACTTGGATCAGTTGGTCGTGCTGGGTGCCTTCTGGTACCTTTTCCACATCGTTAAACCGCCCCTGCGCGTCATAAGGCGGGTGCAGACGACAGTTTTTTCTTTTTTTTTGGTCAGGCGGAACCGAGCTTTTGGCTCGTGCTGTTCTTGGACAACCACAGAAGAGAGGCGGTTTTGCGTTCGCATCTTTGTTCATCACGCCCTCGTTGTTAGCTTTGAAGTGTATTTTACGTATCCTGCTGGGGCGCATCTTCGGCGCGAAGCATAGCGCGGTACTTTTCGGGCCCTTCTTTGCGCTTTTTGAATCCCTCGGCCTCTGTTAATCATGAACCTCAACCAGAGCAGCCTACCGCTTTCTATGCTACGTGAGTGGCCTTTTTCAGACATGTAAGGGCAGTAGCACCTGATGTCAACATCATTGCAGACCGTGCGGTGGACATTGTGGGCTCGTTGTTGTTGCCTGTTGTGCTGGCGGCTCGCAGCTCACCGATGCGCCGCGTTCATTGAGCGTGCATAGCGTCGACGCCTCTCCCAGACAATCTACGCAACATTCGAAACTTGGTTGGGTAATGCTGCCTGCTTGTGATTGGCTAGAGCGATGGGGTGTTTTACGTGTCCGAATTGCCCGCTTCCGGAATCTAATCGCCACGCTACAGTCACCTGCGTGGTAGCGCGTGTCTTTTGGCGCGCGGTTCATGCGGGATTCCGTAGGCAGGGCGTTTCGAGCTTTGTCTCCCGCTGCAGCTTCCCCAGCAGCCGTTTTGCTCGCCTGTTAATTGTTGCGGGTCTTTTTAGTTGATGGCGCAATCGATGCACCGCGGTCGCTGGTGGGATTCGACGCTGCGCTGTATGGCCAATTCTTGGTCGTCTTCAAAGCGAGCTGAGCAGTTTCTTGTCAGAACTCTTTTTCTTGATAGAGGAAGAGTTCCTCAGGCAGTGGTCGTTCCCATTCATTTCTGTTAACATTTATATCTTGTTCTGGTCTTTGGGCCAAACTAGCCCTGTCTTTTTTTTCCGTGTCAGATTATTGCTGTTTCGCTCCTCTGTCATTAGGTATGCTATCCCGTTTTACATGTCCCACGATCAATTTCTCTTAGATACTAAAAGATGCTTATGGTACCTCTTTACCGGCCTCGCTTTACATGCTTAGCGTCATGTCTACTTGTGAATGTCAATGTATCCGGTAACCTTGGCATGTGTACATATGTAAATAATTTTTTCTAATCAGAAATTTTAAAATCTGATATAGCTATTCAATACGAATGGGTACACATTTTTGATTGGAAGTACACGCCTAAATCTAGCAGTGAAAAAGGTATTTATTTTAAATTAGTTTACGAGCTCACTACTTAAAAAGATTCACCGGTTGTCTGGTGTCCGCCTGCGCTGATAATATATGGTGACAAATCATAATTTTGCCTAAAAAAACCTCTTTCTGGGAATTACTTAAAATCAGTCCTGAAATATCTGATATACGTAAACGCGCGTAATCCGTGATATTCTCGGAACACACACACACACACACACACACACACACACACACACACACACACACACACACACACACACACACACACACACACACACACACACATATATATATATATATATATATATATATATATATATATATATATATATATATATATATATATATATATATATATATATATATATATATATATATATACTATAAGCTTAGCAAGTAATGTGTAAATAGCTTGGGTAATTAAAAATTTAAAATTAAGTTATGAAAAGAAAATTATTAAGATTGTTTTGAAGAAAACGAGATTTTCAGAATAATTTATACTGAAATAGAGTCTGACATATAAAAGGAAAAGTTAGAGGAAAAAATGGACACAGTAGGAACAGGTGATGCGGACAAACAATAACCAACTTTGTCTGAAAATAGTGTTTCAGTGGGAGAGAAATGTATAAAGAACGCTATAAATCATGCATATCAATATGCTTACTATTACAGCATTGGTCAAAAAGGACTGAAAATTAGGGAACAAGTAAGCTGTTCTTCAGTGAACGTGCCATGGTAAAGATTCGCTCTGGTGAAGCGCACAAGAGGCCGATAAATCTCGTCCGCCGGATGTTTGTGCGGGAAAATTAATGCATCCCAATGAGTAATTACGTCCTTATTGGAAGTCTACTCCGTCGTGGGTGATTCCTCTATTATTTGACAAGATACTTCCCCACTGAGAGCTGTTGTTTAATCCGCTCTCCCACTGCCATATGCTACCACAATAGGGCGGAAGAATGACTGCTCCGGCGAAGCAGTGGTCCTAGGTTCGAACCACGGATCATGATGAATGTTTCTTTAACTGCAAAATTTCTGAGAAAGCTCTATATCTTTCTTTTGTGGTTCTGTGGCTGCGGTTGAGTGAATATGAAAGGGTAATTACTCCATTATTAAAATTCAACTCCACCATAGAAAATTCCGCTAAACATGTGACCAAAAAACGCTATACAGGAAACTTAAAAGATCATTGGGACAGTGGTACCATAGATAATCGTGTCTGCAGGAGATCATCATAAAGTAAGGTGAGCGAACTTGCAGCCTGATGGAGCAGATAAAAGGCAAAAATATTTCAAATATCACCATAAGAACTTTACGCATATTTTACTACCGGCGTATTAAAAGTAACTGTTCTGTCTTTTTTTTCGGTATTTAACAAGCTGAGAAGAAGCACAGACACTCTCTGAATTCGGCGACACCCTGCATGAAAATGAAGGCTGCAATATAACGGGCGAATCTCTCGCTATCTTTTGGCTCACTGATGGCGAAATAATTCTGCCGCTGAAAAGTTAACCAATATTTCTTTGTGCGTAAAATATCAAAAGTGACGCAAAACATTTGTCTTAGATCGAAATCAAACTATTAAGAGGATCTGCTGAAGAATTTCTCTTCTCCTTTATCACATGTTCACTATTCATTCCAGGAAAGTTTATACAATAGCATGCTGGTTTCGTCTCTTTTGAGGTAACTGAAATAATAGATATATCGCTGTATAATGTCCAGCTTTCATGCAAGATATCACTCCTCGCTCACATTTGTCTCGAACAAAGGATGTCTAGTCAACCTTCTCAGTTTTTATTTTCATCGAGAAAATACAGACCAGCTGAAAGTTTTTTTATGTCATGAATCTCAAAGGGCATTGTATTTCAACTGCTGCAAACAGCAAGTTAGAAGCTGGCGCGCCTGAGAGGTAGAAAAAGTATTACAAAAGCTTTTGCTCATAAAGAACATTGGTCAAAAGAGGGATGAGCACCCCCAAGAGCTAGGCGACGCCTTCGAACATCAAGTTCTGATAAATCTGGCGTCAATTTTGGAGATGAATCCTTTCAATAAAGACCAAGAGTGCCTTTCTTAATCCACTTGAGCATTGTCACCTATTTTTCGATACTTTCAAACCTTCATAATCTTCACAAATGCTCATATCCTTATGCTCTTTTCTTCGACAGGGGCTAATTTGGTGAAGCTATAAGAAATTACCTTTTCTCTCTTTCTAACCGCACTGTAAAAACGCTGCATAGAAAATAGACATTTCCGGGTTCGGCGAGTGACGTTAACAACTTTAGGGTGAACGTTTTCCAAATTATACGCATAAACTAGGTGCCTTCACATCGGGGCAGCGGCATTTAAGTCCGTACTGTGAGCTATTTAAGGCTGGAGGCAACAAGGCAAGCATTCACTTCGGTGTTTAGCCAGGAAGATAGGCTACTGTTAGCGTCAGCAAAGTTTCTGCAGTATTTTCTAATGCAGGGAGGGCGACAGTTGCTGGTTTTCGTTCTAGTCACACTGGCTGTTGGCTTTATGGAGGGACGCGAAGACAAACCTCGCTACTCAAACCGTAAAGAAGCGTACAAGTATCAAGACCCGTCGCAAGTACGAATTTTTTCTTTCCTTTTACTAAAAACTGAGATGCAAGCTCTACCTGCTACCGCATTATTCATTGTCTATAGCGACTTCCACAGTAAATTCTGAAAACTGGAAATTTCGGCTTAGCCACGAAGAATCTTGGCTAAGTTGACACATCCAGGAGAGATATTAGGTCAGGCATAGAGGACGTAAAGCTTATTAAAATGGTGAAGAAAAACAATATGCCGCCGGTGCGTTCCGAACCCATGGCTTCCGAATTTCGCGTCCGGTGTTCTACCAACTGAGCTATGGCGATGGCTGTCCAATATGCTTTCGGGGTATTTGTGTGCATTGTAACATTGTAACAGAGCCTTGAGAGTGTTCACCAGCGCCACTGCCTTCCATAGCGGTGGACGTCGTACGTCCTGTATTACCGCTAGTTCCAAGTAGGAATATGACTGACCGGCGTGGGCGGGCACTTTGAACTCTGTTATGCTATCTATCTGATATTAAGATTGCCTGTCGCAGGGGGCGTCTGCAACGTGCAGACGTTGGTGAGTGGCGACACCACGGGTTACTGAGCATCCGCAGGGATGAAGGGGGATGAAGGGGGATGATGATGAACAGTGCGTCACCACGGACCCAAGCACCAGCGCCTAGCCGTGCATGGCACCGGCGTGTCCGGAGAAAAGGGGAGCCTGGTGGTTGAGCCGATGCCGAGTGTTTGGACCTTTAAGGCCCCTCAGCGGAGTCAACACACCAACTTGGCCGCAGCTTCGTGTAGACGGCCCCTCCTGGCTGACGCGATAGGGGGAAATCGGCAGTCGCCTTTTCCTGTCCTACCCTCTGTGTTTCGCTTTCCTATCTCTTTCTCACAATTATCCTATCTCCTACTCGCTTCTTGTCTTTTTTTCCTGGCGGCGAGCGGTAGCCTTGGGTGACGCACTACCCTGAGCTTCATTATATTGGGTTATAGTTAGGGTGTACAGCTGATGTGAGCAGGGCGAGCTTTGAAGTTCCTGTCGCGTCTCCTTGTTCGACTCTGCGGTGGGTGGCTGGCACCATGACCGAAAACTAAATTTTTTTAGCTCCCCCCCCCCCTTTCAAACCTAATCGCTCTCGCAAAAGAGGGCGGAACGAAGCAACAGATTTTTTTTGCGAAAAGGAAAGCAACATTCAAAATGTTACAAGGTCTCAAAAATGGCCAGCAGGGACTAACTGCTTGAACTACGCGTCACATCCAGTGCTCTAAACTATCAAACATGGCGTTTATAGGGGACATCTCTGGCTCCGTGACCCCCCGCGATCTCTCAACACACTAAGAGGAGTTATCTCAGAAATTGACTGTATGCATCTAACAGAAGCCGAAATGCTACAAATGATTAATTGATGTTCACACATTGAAAATACAAACGGATAACAAAGAAATAGATGCTAAACACATCGTCCTCGCATTGTACGGAACGATTGAAGTTGGATACTTGAAAGTCAGCGTTAGACATTACATACCCAATCCCCGCCGATGTTTAAAATGCCATTAGTTTGGCCATGGCTCACACGGTTACCGCGGGCGCAAAACCTGCTCGAAACGGGGTTCGAGGAACCATCATTCTGAGGAATGTGACGCAGCACTACGCTGCACAATCTGCGAAGGAGACCACGCTGCGTACTCCAGGGCGTGTCCGTCCTGGAAATAGGAGGACGATAGCACACAGACGAAAGAAAAAAAATTGAGTTACAGAAGCCAGGAGGCGTTTTGCGCTTACCAACACATTCTCATTAAGAGCCAAACTAAGCTTCGCTGACGTGGTGCGCAGGGACGTAGCACCGCCCAGCACTCCACCCTCTGCCAATGGCTCTTCCACCGAGCCTATGGAACGGCCATCCACCCCCCAGGCAGAGACAGCGAAACCTGCCCTGCCATTGCCAAAACGGAGAGCGCCGTTCCGTGGATCAGCGCCACGCAGGTCTCCCCCCCCCCCCCCCGGGGGGGGGGGGGGGGAGGCCTGAAAATCAGACATCCGCGCTACGCGGTCTTTTAGCCCTTCTGACGGGGTGATGGACGTAACTCCCAGTACACCCGCTTTGCAGCGGCGGAACAGCTCTGTTGAGCGAAAAAAAGATGAGCTCTTATTACGGGCCCAACACATAAGCAAACCTCTTATCGTTCTCACCCCAAAACATAAACACGGCTTTTTTAGTTCTGTGGAACGGTATAAGACTGGTGAGGAAGTACAGAGACATACCAGATATTTGAGGGTCAATGTTGCACGTAACCTTATGTTTCTTGGGTCGTCACTGCACCCTGCTAAGCTTTACTGCAAAAAATTTAAATAATGAAGCTGTTTTTCATTTTATTTCAGTGGCTTAAACAAAATTTTGTGCTAGTGCGCGCTACGCAGCGCTCTTGGCACGAAGCTAGCAGCATGTGCCTTAAAACGAAGTTTATTAAAAAAAATGGCGATAAATTTCTCTATTCTGTGCATTACTGGGAGTTTACGGATTCCAGGTAAGTCGCATGCTAGAAGCCATGCAGCACCAAAAACGAAACTTTTCTTTACGTTCACCAAAACCGATGCGGCTTCAATCCCTCTGTGGGTAATAGTATATGCCCACACTGCCGCAGCTCTTTCATACAGCCCGGAGATGGACGAATACCTTGGCAACTTCAAACCGTTTAGAAGTATATTTACTCCTGCAGCATCACGGCAAACGACTCACACATACAATATATTCAGGCCAAAGCAGGCATGTACCGCAGGCCATCCTTTGATAAGGACCGGTCTCCGGAAAGTAAGCACACATAACCGATGGTGTCGTTAGCATGATTTAATTTAATTTGGACACAAACACCATTAGTGAACAGCACTAAACTCTGACTGCATTCTGCTGTGTATCCAGCTCGTATATTTAATATTTCGTCATCAGGCGCTCGGATATGCCAGAGTTGAAACTTACTCCGCTTTTTTCTTTTAAGAGCCTGATGTCGTTCAACGCAGAATTCAAGAAAACAATACTAGACAAAATTGATTTTTTTCTAAAAGAGGGCAGTGTATTTTTGCCGCTATGCATTTCTTGTCCTAGGCAGAGAATAATAACAAAGAGAATGAAAGTCCAATAACTTCGAAACGAGCTATGTTCTGCCGAGGCTCTCGTGAGCCAGTGTGCTGTATTAATGGCGTACTCGTAACATAGAACAGACTACAAGCTAAATTTCTAATGCTGCTGCATTATTACAGTGGCAAACAAGAAATTACCAAGGCACTGTTTAGGATCTTTATTTATCAGCCTTAAAAAAACCAGGTACTGGTAAGCCTGTTAAGCCAGGTACCATGTTAGAGCGCTAGCTTGCATCTCTCTCCCAATGCACAATCTCCGTAGCGGGCAGCGTTACGAAAAAAAAGATGTATCTTCTCTGACACGTGTTTCGGGGCTAGTGAGTCCAGCCGCGGGAGCCTGCTTGCTTTCGCTGCTTTCAGATTTCTTCAGACAGAAAAAAGTGTACGTATAAGTACCTTGGCGCTAACACATTTTCCGACTGTTTGTAAAGGTGTTCTTCACTTGCGCTGGGGCACCTTACATGATAAATCAGTGCATAAACCTCAGCTATTAGATTTCACCAATTATTCAAATGTCCAGAGTGAAAAAAGTCTACTCACAAAGCCATGCCACTCTGAACAGGACTTAACGGATTTTTTTCGCATCAGAAATTTTATCGGTTTCAAGATTTGAATTACTTTTCGCTGGGATAACCCGCTGCATGCATGCATATTGCCGCGAATCTTTGTACTGTTTGTTCAATCCTCAAAGCTGCTGCCAAATGGCTTTATTGCTTGATTGTGAAGCAAGACGCGATCAGATTCATCTCCATTGATTGCATCCAGGCGGAGCTGATTCTACACTGTTCCTGACTGTTGTGGAAACTATGCAAGCCGTGCCTAGAAATTTTGCGATCAGCTTTAAATTGAGCATGGCCGAGAGCGGCGGGCATTGTGTTCGACGACCGCCGAGCACGTTTGTGGCCATCACCGCTGTCGAGTCATTCGGTCCATTGTGGGCGCAGGTCAGCCCAAATAAAGAGTTTCGTTTGGAATCTTTCTTTCGCTGTCTTCCGCACTGTCTTGACTGCCGTCACCACTACGTGAAAATATTATTTATGGCAATGCAGGGCGCAGAAAAAGGCACATAATAGCATACGGCTTGCCTCTCTCTCTTGTGATAATAATACTTCTGAATGTTTTTTTTTTTGCCTGTGAAGAAAATGCAGTCTGGCTCCCGCCGCGGTGGCCCAGTGGTTAGGGCGCTCGACTACTGATCCGGAGTAACCTGGTTCGAACCCGACAGCGGCGGCTGCGTTTTTATGGAGGAAAAACGCTAAGGCTGTGTGCTGTGCGATGTCAGTGCACGTTAAAGATCTCCAGGTGTTGGAAATTATTCCGTAGCCCTCCACTACGGCACTTCTTCCTTTCTTCTTCCACTCCCTCCTTTATCCCTTCCCTTACGGCGCGGTTCAGGTGTCCGCCGATATGTGAGACAGATACTGCGCCATTTCCTGTCCCCAAAAACCAATTATTATAGCAATTATACTCGCTGTGCGGTTGTAGTTATCAATGATGAAACGTAGAGTTATTTTGAACCTTCTCAAAATTAATATTTAATTTGCCATGGGCACGGTCCCATACAGGTGTTGCATACTCAAGTTTAGAGCGTATTAGTGTTTCATAAAGCAATAGTTTCAAATTCGAAGGCACATTAAAAAAGTTACGATGTAAGTGGCCTAGCATGCGATTAGCATCTTTAATTATGTTCTCGGTATGAAGAGACCAATTAAGATTTGAAGAAATGTGAACGCCTTGGTATTTATATGACGAGACTGATTCCAATGAGATGTTATCAATGTAGTAGTGAGGCGGGGCGGAATTTTTTCTAGCTACACGCATGACTTCGCATTTGTTAATATTTAGCTGCATCAACAAATCTTTGCACCAGTTCCCTAATGTGTTGAGGACTGGCTGAAGTAATGTAACGTCGTTAGCGTTGGGTATTTCTCTAAAAATGACGCAATTATCAGCGAATAGGTGAATATGAGAGTTAACAAGAGAGGGAAGATCATTAACGTAAATTAGAAAGAGTAAGTGTTCAAGAACTGAACCTCGTGGAACCTCGGTAAAACTGGAGTTGAAACCGTTAGCACAAACAAATTATGAGTGATTAAGTAGAAAACACTGAATCCATTTCAATAAGTTACAGTCAATATTCAGTTGTTTTAGTTTGTGAAGTAAAAGTTTTTGACATACCTTGTCGAAAGGCTTTGAAAAGTCTAGAAATATGCAGTCAGCTAGTGATGAAAGGTCTAGAATATAATGCTATGCATGTGTTAACGATATTAACTTTGTTTCACAAGAGTAAGATTTTCTAAAACCGTGTTGCGCAGACGTAAAAAAGGAGTTAGATTCGAGCAAGTTAACAAGGTTGCTGAATATTATATGTTCAAGCTTTTTGCAACAAGTACTGGTAAGGGATGTGGGACGATAATTATTAGGGGAAGCTTTGCTGCCAAATTTGTAGACAGGATCCACCTTTCTGACTTTTCCACATGGTAATTAGCGTTGATTGGTCAAGTGATCGCTGGAAAAGTTTGGTTAGTATAATGGAAGAATGAGCTGAAGTGCTTTTTAAGAACTTGGAGTTAATGCAGTCGTAACCTGGAGCGGAATGAACATTGAGTGCATCAATAAGCTTATCGACACCAGGAGTAGCAACAGCTATAGGTGGAATGGTTACATAGTTGAAGTGGTGAGTTGGTGGCATATGTACATAAGATATGGCTGTAAAGTTGTCAGTGAATGCGTGGTTCAGAATCATGGCACAAATATCGGAAGGAATGGGGTTGCCTGATAAGTCGGATAAAGCGATGCTATCATCGGCGGAAAAAATAATCACCCACCAGAATTTTTTCACACTGGTCGTTAACATCGAGGGCAGAAAATGCGAGTGGAAGTGCTTTTTAGCGTTTTTGAGCGCCTGAACATACGTGTTAGAAGCTGCCGTATACGAAGCCCAACATTCACTAGTTGGGGAGAGCTTTGCGATGGGATAGAGGCGTTTCTGTTTGTTAGATAAGCGCTGAATGTGATTATTGTACCAGGGAGCGTTTGAGTGGGTGGTAACAGTGCACTGAGGAATGTATTGTTCAATGAGTTGGGAAACATTAGCTCTGAACATGCTCCAGTTAGTTTAAACACTACGATTATCAAACCTGTCAAAGAAAACATCGATAAAAATAACAGCTCATAATTTATCCCCTGAAAATTTGCTTTGTTGTAGTCATGTATAATTTTTTTATTTCTTTTATATTTCGGAGGGGCTAGGTTAATGTCAAATTGCATTAGCAAGTGGTCGCTAATGCCCGGCAGGTATGTAATAGGTAAGTTATAGCGGCAAGGGAAACTGCACCTCTTTAGACATCTTGTGGTCATAATAAAGTGCTTCCCAGTATTAGCACACTGCCCAAGACATGATAGAAGGCAACAAAGGTCGTCGTTGACGAAAAAATTATGGCGCACACGAACCCTAAGAACTCAATACACAGCTGTGGTGGTATTAAGAGTGATTAGTACAGGTCCATGCAGCGCCACGGACTAGAACTATTGCCGGTATTCCATGGCGATTTGAAGATTACATTGCTCGTGGAGGGGTCTTTTGCAGCACCAAACTATATCTTAAAGAAAGAAACGACACAAGCGACACCACTAATATTCCACAAATTGCTTGACAAGTTAAGACAGCATTGTGTCGGACATAAGATTAATATGAATGCTTAAAGGGCAAGGTTTGCATTGACTATAATAATGATCAGTTCAATCCAAATATATTGCTCTACCCGTCGCGTCAAAGCCAGGAGCAGACGGTCAGCGGTAAGGAACAAAGCTGCCGAAAACAGGTTCGGACAAGCGAACATGCTTCAGCCTCCTTTTCTTTGCTTCTGCTTTCTTGCTCGTCATAAATGAGCCAGGCATCGGCGGGAGGTTGACAGAGTTTCCGCCGCGCAAAATGAGCGAGTTCTGTGCTGGTAGTAAGTCGGCCGGTTCAGCTGACGCAAGCAGTGGGACAGGCGAGGTCACTGATTTTCTTTAAGATAACACAGGGAACAACACAAGTTCGAGCACACTTTTCGCCTTAAGCTACGCTGCTTGACTCTAAACAAAAGCAAGACCAACTACCCAGAATGCAGATGACATTGCGAGGGTGGTCATAGTAGTGGACTTTGAGTACTCTTCTGAGGAGGGAGTTATCAGGCTGGTTATGCAGCTTGCGTCTTCAGTATGAGAATCTCAGCAAATTAAGGATTGTAGCCGGTTAAAAACAGGGATAGCGTATCGAGCGCGTGTCGAAGAGAGTTGACATAGGGGGAATAGCGAAGGAAGAACGGACTGTAGCCGATTGTTTGTCTAGCGGTGCTGTATTCGTGTGTAACAAAAACAGAACAAAATGCAATTTAGTGTTCTCGGAGGCAACGCGCGTGAGGAACACATTTATGAGTGCCCTGCTATTTCCTTCAGTTAAACCATTAGTTTGTAGATGATAGGGGTGGAACGCAATAATTGCGATGACATCGGCGGTGGACTGGTGGCCTCGGTTGCGGATCGAACCTCGTGGGTGCCCATTCCGTAGAAAAACAGTATGGAGCGGAAAGACAGAGACCTCATATGCAGTAGCCGAGGCAAGAACAGCTGTGCCGTTACAATGAGTGTGGTAATCGGTACAGAGAACTTTCCGGCGGTGGCAGGTATATATGAGGAATCGAGCGAAGTAGTTTATTTACCTTCATTTGTGCGCTACTCTTCGGTACGAACAACACAGGACGCAAGAAAGCACAAATAGAGAGGCCGCAAACTATCACCTGGTTTTATGGCGCGCAAGTAACTTTCTTTAAGAGATGTTGGTCCTTACATTGCCCATTATGCAACATACAGACATTAGAGAACTGAGGTACCACAGAAGCGATGTAGTGGTCAAAGTTGCCGAATGTTCAAGTTTCGGGACCAAGGAAACATAACATTGCGAACTAGCAGGTTCTCTAAACATAAAATTATGGCAGAGGTCGCTACGCCTGTATCCACTGAAAGCATTGTGGAGACACCATCCACAACTGCATAAATAAAGTTCACCAATATAACTCATGGAGGAGTTTGTATACGAGAGACAGTGTACAGCCGCTTTATACCGAGCGGCCGCGCTGACTATTTTCCCGGCGATGGCTATGGGGAATGCCGCCCTTGAGACCAAGGATGCCGTGCAGAAAAGGAAGATGGTGATGAGAAACTGCGGATGAAGCCGGATAGCGGCTGCGTTGCCCGTCGGTCAGGGATTGGTGGCTTAACGTCGAGGACCATTGCCAAGGAGAGTGGAAGAAGTATTACCTGGCGGAGCATGGTTGAGAGCTCGCTCGTAGTGGGTCAATGGACGACGGCGGCAGCAGCGAGCGATCTGTGCCTCGATGGCGTAGTGGCACACGGGAGCAATGTGGCGAAGACCTTCCCTGGAAGACTTCTTCGATGTATGCCGAATTCACTACCCAAACATTTATTCCGTACCTCTGGCTGGTCGCTTGAAAGAGCGGACGCATGGTTGTGAGCGGTACTCGTAGTCGTGGTATTAGTGGGATTAGAAGTAAGACAGGATTGAATCTTAGTGGCACGGAAGGCCATGGTGCCATTCAACCTTGAAGTTAGGCCATTCATTTAACTAAGCCCAAACATTGATGGGAGTACGGAGGCAGTCCCTCGATAAACGAGAACGTCAGAGGGCATAGATGATGAGCGCTGTGCACAGGACTAGAGCCAGTAGAGTTCCTTGTGAATGATCTGTCGAATCGTCGATGTCAGATGCATGCAGGTCTCCTCAACGCTGGTCATAGTTGGGAAGTTGAGCAGTAGCCCAAATTTAGGCGCAATGCAATGAGTCTTAAATATGCCGTATGACATCTCAGGCGGCTACGAGGTAATCTATCGCATTAGGAAAATGATAAAAGTCTTCAGCAATGCCCTTCAGATGACCTATTTATTGTTCCGTCGATTTGTGCGCGTCCTTCGTTTTACATAAATTCAAGACTTCACCTATGTAGGTTTTGCAAGTTTAACACTGTAACTGAGCCCTACGAGCCGGCGTTGTTCAGCCCGCTTTTGTGAAGCGCGGTTGTTGCCAAGAGGCTATCGCATTTCAGTGACAAAGCATGCCTAGGTGGCTAGGGGGTCCTCGTGCTTCTCAAACTCGACCACATAAGTATGAGTAAAAATCCACGCTGGCAAGCTGAGTGGTGCCCCAAATGTTATAGCCTCTCACCTGTTGGTGGTGAGTCAGCCACTCTCCGACATCCTCGCCTGCTGCTCCTGCGAGTGTCCGAGGCTCCCCGTAGTGGTGCGAGGAAACATTGACTGCACCCACTCGCCGGTCTGCAACCTAGATGGCAGCGTCGCGTCGCTCTGCAGATAGCTCGCTGGCCAGTTGCATTGTGCGGATAAGCGATCTCAGCTCCTCACGGCGACGACTCCTGTGAGGCTTCATTTGCAGTTGAACCATTTATTGCCTCATGGTGCCGTTGCCTGGCTCCTCCGTTACAAATTTACCACTCTAACATGACGACCGAAACGTTCATTCCGGTACAAGAAGCCCGGGACACACGGCCAGCAGGAAGCAACACATATGCCGCAAGACAGGATTGATATGGCAAACACGCATCAATCTCCTTTTCCTTGCTTTTTTTCCCGTCGCGGGAACTTTGCAAGTTCATAATTGTACTCAACGACAGTCTACGTTGTGACGCGAGCCTCTTTCTATGGTGGGACTGATAACAAATGACATTATGGGTTTCCTTGATTCGCTACACCACCTCATATCAGATTTTATATCAATTGTATACAATATACGATACGATAAGCCGAAAAGTATACTTTTGAAGGGAACAGGGGTTAGCCACCTATCGCGCTTGTAAATAAGACATTGAGTTCAAGTTGAACGAAATTACTGATATCAGTTCTTCTTTAAACAAGCGATAGAGTTTTCTTGATTACCTATCGTACGCGGTGCAGTGCACACAGCAAAATAAATTTGCTGTTATTTTTTAGTGTTCATTGATTTATTTACAGCCTAATATCAGCCTAATATCGTCTGGTGGAACAGACGCAGAACCTCAAAAAGGGTAGTTAGTATTTTAGACTTCCACCCATACTTACTTCATTTCACTCACTGCAACACTGCAGTCCGCATCAGTTTGGACACCACAAGTCGATTTCAGAAAAATTCTATACAATTGAAAATGCCAAATTGTGGCTTAGTCAGTCTCACCTGGAAGGCAGGCAGCGAAGAGACAGTCTAATGTTCTTCGTCTTACGTGACAGTCCAACGAAAACATGGGACGAAACGGAAGACAGACTTTTGGACGTGGTTTCTAACTGCTTTAGTCCGGTGCTTACGAAGGATTCGTTTAAACGTACTCATAAGATTGGTGCATTTTCGGATGATAAATGTCGTCCGGTTATGGTGAAGTTTAGCTCCTTTAATACAGAGCAACAAATTCTATCGCAGTCAGTCAAACTTAAAGATGACGGTGTCACCGTAAGTGAAGGTTACTTGTTAGAATCACGACAGGGTAGGAAAAAGCTGCTTCAATTCGCCAAGGCTTGGGACTCATTTTACAAGCTTAGATACAACAAACTGTAAATTAACAACAATTAATAAGTTAACACCCTGCTCGTGACTGCGTGTTTATGGAGTCTAACCTTCGGGATTCAGCAAAATTTTCTTGATAGTAACTGAAGTCAGGCTGTCGCTGCTTCGTCACATGCTGAGCCGACTGATCGTTTCACTCTTTCGCCAGTCCACAATTAGCAGTCAAATCATTGTACCTCTGGCTTGACACACGCGCCGTAGGGCTGCGAGAGGGGCAGTGGGCCGGTGTCTGGTACTGGTAACTTGCTTTCTTTTCTTTTTTGTAACATACGAAACTTACTACTGAAGCGCGATGAACTTAATCCAATCATTTATTCGTGTGATGCTGATGTCATCTTACTAACCGAGACCTGACTTTCTTCCAAGATAGCGAATATTTAACTATTTTATTGTAAAAAACGCTATAACGTCTTTATAATTGACAGAAATGAGAGATCTAGAGGAGGTGTTTTAATAGAACTTTGTAGAATCGCCTATTACTATTCCAACCAGCCTGGAAATGGTTTGGGTGGAACTTTGTGTACTTTTTAAGAGTACGATTTTGGGTATATGTTACCGTCCTCCGTTCTCGAGCCTAACTCACGGACGAATTGCATGATGCCCTTAAAATGATCACTGTAAGATTTCCGAGTATATCTATTGTCTTAACTGGAGACTTTAACTACCTTAGTATCGTGTAGACTAATACATCACCTTATCTCAGCTCCTTCTCTATGGAGTCTAATATGTTTTTGTCGACTTGTATGGAATTCAACTTGCCGCAGTTAGTCTCTAAACCTACTCGGGCTACTTTATCCGCATCTAAAGTTTCAGATCTTGTTCTAACTATGTGCCCGATCTTACAACTTTGATTTTCTACCTACCAGGTCTCAGTGGTCATTTTTACTGCATTTTGATGCACTAATTGCTGTGCGTAATCGCGTCGGTCAGACTAAACACATTAGAGATTATAAACGGGCTGAGTTTAGCGCTATTAACTGCGAGATAGCATGTATTTTGAATATTACTTACCAAATTTTTCACAGCATTCTCTTTACACTTACTGGGAGTTGTTTAAGAATATTGTGGGACATCTCAATAAAACTTTTGTGCCATTAAGATTTTTGAAGTGCTGCAGGAAATCACCTTGGTTTAACAATCATTTTAAAAAATCTCCAATAAAAGGAAGCGCTTGTGCAGCTCTGGAAAGGTGTTGAATTCTAAACAACGATAGCGGATAGGGGGCCTACTTTCCAGCGGCTGCTGAGTATAAAGCTGCGCTAAAAAACGCAAAGCACACATTTTTAACCACACTCTGTCTGCTATGCTGGTCAATAATCGTAATCAATTTTTAAATGTACTTAGCAAGAAAGACCTCTCCACAATACTACTTACTTCTGAGGGTGTTCCCTTTCCTTCAAACGAATGTGCTTCTCTTCTAAATATATTTCCTGCGGCATTTTCTAGTAATCTTTCTCTTCTTCATCACGTGTGCCTTGTTTTTGATGCTTTTCCAATAGATCCAATTATATTCAACGCGCCAGGCATCCAGTTCATCATAGAAAATTTTAAGGTTTCTTCTTCCTGCAGTGTTGGCAACGTTAATTCCAAGTTTTCAATAATTATAAGTAATATTATTTTATAATTTATATTAAAATATTTGAACAGTCTGTTGGAACAGTTATATTTCTAGTGATTGGAAAATTGGGAAGGTGATTCTACTGTATAACTCCGGAAATAAACATTCTCCTGGTAACCTATATCGCTCACTAGTATTCCGTGCAAGATCATGTAACACGTCATATACTGTCACCTGATCTCCTTTTACTAGAATCTAACTCCTTTTTCATCATTGCCCAGCATCGTTTCCGTATGTATTTCTCGTGCGAAACTCAGCTAATATGTTTCACACATAACTTTCATTGCATCCTTGACCACAGATCTCAGGCAGAATACATATATTTCGACTTTTGGAAAGCGTTTGACACTGTTTCTCATGAGCTTCTCTTTGTTAAATTAAGCAATCTTAATACAGAGCCTAATGTCGTTGTATGGCTACAATTCTTTCTTTCTAACCGTACACAATTTTTACAGCGAACAATATAATCTCACATTCTTTACCTGTCCGTTCCGGAGTGCCTCATGGACTGTTTTTCGGCTCCTCCTCTTTCTCGTCTATATAAATGATTACGGGTTAACATTTCTTTTTCAATTAACCTTTTTGGTCATGATTGTTTTATTTACAGCAAAATTAAAGCTGATATTGATGCATCTTGTATTAAATCCGACATTAGTAAAGTTCTTGACTGGCGTTATATTTGGAACATGCAACTAAACTTTAACAAGTGTAAGCATGTAGGCATTTCCCGTCTCTCTAATGCCCCTTCTACTTATCATATAAAGAACGTGTCTTTCGAAATCATCTCGGCTTATAAATATCCGGGTGTATACGTTTCTTGTAACCGGTCTTGGAAAACTCACGTTGAATACATAATAAATAATGCTGACCGCATGCTTGGGTATCTTCGCAGAAATTTCTCACGTCCTCGAGTTCAATAAAGTAACTACTTTATAAAATATTGGTACGATCTAAGTTTGAATATGCTGAATCGGTCTGGAGCCCTGGCATCGATCCAGTCGTTTTAGATTAGGATGCTGTGCATAACCGCGCTTGCCATTTTTTTCTTTCTAATTATCACCGAACAAGCTGCGTAACTGCCATGAAAACAAGTGTGCCCGTACCACTTCTTTTCCAACGCAGATTAATAGCTTCATTAGGTATTTTTCATACAAATTACCATGATAGCTTTCTCAAAGAAAAGTTACCGTCAAGACCATGTTATATATCTGCACGCATTAATCACCGTCATACAGTTGTAATTTCATCTTTGCACACAAAATGTTTTCATGACTCATTCATGCCCCGTACTTGTGCCAGCTAGAATCACCTTCCCCACGACATCGCAGTTATTTTTGATAGTATTACATTTCGAAAAGTCTTTAATGATTCATTCAGATTATATGTTTCTTATTAGTGCATATAGTTGCCCTTCACCATTAACACACTGTTTTATTGTATCTTCCCTGCATTTCTAATTTCATTGCCTTCCTGTGTTTGCACTTAGTATGCATTCATGGTTTACTTGTATTCCCACTCCCCCCTGTAATGCCTTTGGGCCCTGAGGACGTCGTAAAAAAAGAAATAAAATAAAAACAATAAATGTAGAACTACCAGAAAAATGAAGTAACCAGTTATGAACAACGCACGTTATTGTGAAAGTAGTTCGTGCATTTTTCAGCAAGAAACAACACAACATAAATGTTGACGTGCTGAGCAAAGAGAGTACGCCTGTCCCTATGCTCTTCGTCTCCATGTTTTTGTTGTGCAGTCCCTTGTTTAGCAACGGTTATGGTACTGGTAAAGAACTATTAAACGCTATTTTTCCAAACAGTAACAAAGGTATTAAAAATGACACAATACAAAATTCAGCAGGTGTATGTACCTTTTCAATTGAAGTATAGCGACTTAACAGAGTTTTAAAATTAGAGAAAGGAAGAAGTCGTGGCAAATCTGGTATAATGACTATTCTTATATTTTGCAGGAGCTTTAATATCAGCATTACGGTAATGAAAAGAAAAGGTCAACAGCCGAAGATAGAAATAAAAGAACAAAATAAAGAAGGTGAGCATGGCAAATATATTTCGGCGAGATGAAAAATCACAGCCATTTTTCTAATCAGTGGGTGTGTGGTAAGGGAATATAATAAAGGGAATATCCGGTGAATTGCCTTAAGACAGATGTATGTTCTACTAGTAAAAAGCGCTTAAACACATATTCAGTGGCTGAATTCTTACAAAGACACTGAACAGCTGCACATCAAAAGAAAAACCTTCGGTAGAGTGGCCATGGTTAGTTATGGCCTGCTTGCTACTGTCAGGAATAGTGTTCAGAATTAGAATAAGAATGTTTATTTCACAGAAAATAACGCACAAGGTGCGAAATATTCATCTGGGCCATTATCCACTATTTCCAGTGATAGATTATTTACAAAGATATGAAATTATAAAACAACCTTCTTCAGGAGCATGACCTTCGCAAAGCTCTGAAACGCAGCTTTATATCATAGCAAAAGCCCCTTCATGATGACTCCCAAACTACTTTTTGCGGCCTAAACAGGGTACTGCGCTGGAAACATAAATTGTCAGAATAATGCTGCTCCCCCTTTATGCAAGCCCCTGCCCTTTGCTTCTGTCGCGATAAAGAAATTAAGCACCAATTCGATTGCTTTGGATGTACAATTCACACTCCCCGCTGTATTTACAACAGAATAAAAGTTATATAAAAGCGAGCTGCACAAGTTCACTGTTCTTTTTGAAATAAGACAATGAAAACGAAGCCATTCATTAATGAAAGCAACTGTATCACATCAGCTACTCTCTCAGCATTTCAAAGATAGAGTTTATCTTCCGCCCTTTAACAGAACTGATTTCGCTTGTACACCGAGGGAAACATGTATTACACTTCATCCTACACTCAGGGACAGATTTCTGTGGCTGTGGAGTGGAATGTATAACCGCGTGAACCTACCTCGCAGATCTCTGTGTTCGGCTCTTGCTTGCTTACGAACAGCGCACTTGTGGAAACCGGCTTCACAGGCTCGTTGGTTCCACTCCATGGTCAGAGAAAGCTGTCGCCGAAATTTGTATGGTTGGTCTCTGTTTACAAGGCAGTCGTCATCCTGTCAGTGTGTTTTTGATCAGTTTCACAAGGCGCGTTAAGACACGGAATTTAAATGGGCTGCAAAGGGAAATTTATTATACAGATGTAAGATACGTAAAGAAAGATGCTTTCTAGTATACTCTTGAAACCAACGGACCAATCATCCACGATTATCAAAATCTTTCTCAATGCTGGCTTCAGCGGAGCACCTCCCCATTCTTTATTTCTGTGGGTGCAGCCAGTTCAATTTCATAATCATTTGCTTCGTAATTATGCGCATTGGTCTTTTTTTGTCTCACGTAATATTAGCAACATTTAACGTTAAAACTGACACATTGGTCGCAGGCCCACGCTTTAGCAGGAAAATGTTTGCCGGCTTGTTCAAATGCGAAGAAATTGCTGCGAATCGACTTCACACTACGATCGCCTTCTTACTTGTCGAAAAGAATGTAAGTCGAAACAGCTATGTATGCTAACGTTTTTGTTTTCTTCAGCGTCGGAAGTACTTCCAAACCCGGACGAGAACTCTTATGGCGTTATGTACGCTGACCACAAGTGTATTATTCTCGGCACATTTGGAGCGTCACCTGGTGAGAAACCTTTGCATTGTAAACTTATCTGGATGAATTTTGCGGGGAATAAAATGTCCGATGATCGTGCGCTCACCAAATTTAAAACGCAGAATGGTTGGCCCTGTCAAATGGACCTAGCTGAACGTCTCAGTGTGCTGTTGAGCACAATGTCACCAATCGTCAAATTTTATGGACATCGAAAACTAAAATTTCACAGCCTGATGAATTCTTTTGGCATTGAAAGCGGAAAGTGTAAAATAGCTCAAAATCGGTACAGTAAACAGATGAATTAAACAAAAAAAAAGTGAGCCGGAAAAATTCAGATTATCTTCAGCACGAATCGTGCCTTGTAAAGAAGATGCATTTGGATCTAGGAGGGACATTTTGGTGCCATAATTTTAGGACCTGCCTCTCTCCACTTTAGAGTCTTCAGAGCAGCCAAATCTATTATGCATTGTAAACAGCTCGAAAAAGAACACAGCGGAACAAGCACGGCAAGCGGCTTTCCGTTCATCGATCCAAGTCTAAATCGAAATTCTTTGATAGCCCCGTCTTACAAGCGTGCTATTAATCACCCCACAATGGCTAACTATCCGTAGATGTCATTTTTATTATCATTCTTCCAATCACTTGCCAAATTACTTTATAATGGCGAAGTTTTAAACTCTATCAAAGATTTGTGGTGCTTATTAAATTGTGAAGTCTCGGTTCGTTGTCAAATAGAGACAGACACATACTAACGCACCTCATTATACAGCGTAGCATAATAATGGCTTCGTGTCATGGCTTACGAGCAGATGAGTGGAATTAGCTACAGACTGCTCAGTGAACGCTAGTTATTTCTTGGAGAATTGCAGCGACGAAATTCTGTTCTCCCCTCATGCACTGTCACGAGTCCCAGCACACTTTTTAAGCGCGCCACTCAAGACAGACCATTCTACCAGAAGTGTAACTCATCCCTCTTTAAACATACCTCACACGCAAGAAAACAGAGATGGTGGAAGATGACGACGCAGAAGGTTGTTCTCGTGTCGGGCTTATTTCTGAGAACCACACTTTTTAAATTGTCAAAAAATAACAACAACGAACCCTAAGGGTACGTACAAAAATAAAAAAGGACGCTACCGCCTGGAAAACGTTTAAGTAACGAGCTTTAGCTGTTTGGTTTACTAGACAAAGAAAGCGAAGAACATGCAGCTCGTCTCAGGAAACGGAATACAACACCTTTTGAAACGGTGTGAATTGCCATCATGCTCGGCTACGCATGAACGCGCGCCGCCTAAAAGAACGATCGCCGTCTAGCGCCATCTATCAGAGAAATTGCAATGCACGTTTAGCCATTGTCGAGTTGCACCCCTTCAAGATACGTCCCAAAAAGAATTTGCTCCGTATGAGGGGTCAATGTGGGCCTAGAATTTGGCTTGCGGCGCGATGTGGTAACGCTTCAATTAGTAATTGCATGTATACATTGTTTACTTATTATTAAACTGCGGTTTAATTTCTATACCACCACCGATAGGGTTTTATTTGCCTACCGAATTTGGTACACATCTGTGTCCAGATAAGTGCCCCTTGTTGTATGAGTATAAAAAGCGGAAAGAATGTGCACATGTATAGCGGTCCCGTAACGGGACCATTTCCTACCCGTTTTAGAATATTTTTGGTGAAAGGGGTAAGAGGGCACAACCAGTTTTAATGGCCGCCGTCTTCAATTTGAGAAACCGAAACTCTGCTGCTATTTCTTGCCCTAATGTCATACTCACAGAGTTCCACCTCTGTCAGCCATATTGGTCCGTGACGTCACCACTGGCGCACGGCAGGTGGCTGTTTCTAAAATGCTGATGTAGATGGCGTTGCAAACGCGGGACGCACTGTTTTCTAGTTGCAGCCACAGATGGCGCTTTCGACTCATGGTGGTAGGTGACCTCAGAAAATCTCGAAACGTGATGAGTAGTTGCAGCCACAAACGGCGCTGTGATAAGTGGTGTTAGCAGACCCCACGATATCTCGAAACGTGATGAGTAAGAGTTGACGCTCTTAAAATACACGAAAACAGCTGTGCACCTTGATATCCAAGTAGCATCTATACACGCGATTTCTTTGGTTGAAAGAGCCAAAAATAGCTGACTTAACCAAGTATTATTGTCACTTTAGATTAGAGATGATTCAACGATATGTCTAGATATTTTCCTATATTTATTGATTTAGTGATTTTGCATTTAAGTTTTTTCAATGGCTGAACATTTGTTATGACTGACGGCATCTGCAGGAAAAAAAATGCAGAGCCAAGTTTCGATAGTTCTCATATATTGTAGACAGGATGTGCCACATAAGGTGAAATTAACAAGTCTGGCTGTCTGGCTAATGTATGCATGCCCCCATGGTGGAGAAAGTACAGAGATTTCCCCATTTGACCGCTAGGTTAAACAAAATTGTTTGTGCAATCTCAACTCCTATCATAGTTGAAACCTCATACAGGAAGTAGCAACTATGGCCTACGTTCTTTGAAAACCAACTTAGTATTGCCATTTTTCCGAATTTCCGGAATCAATGAAAAACTGCTTTTGGCTGAGCACAGATTTCGCACAGACGAGGTGAATAGCATATTGGTGGCAGGATTAATGGCTCCCCATCAATTCTGCCATCAAGATATTGGCGTTGCAGTCTCGACGTTCTTTCTGGTTAGTTTAACGCAACAGCATATCAGTACTCTCACCAACCACAAAGTTCGTGGTGTTACGAGCTCGAAATGACTTTCCTGTCAAGCAGGGATGGAAGCGAATGCGTTTAAATTCATTGTAATCTACACCAGAGAACACTCTTCATTGCGAGAACTGAAAAAAGACAGATTTTTCGTATTGTGCCTTGAGTTATGGTGATGCAAGGAACGCTATAACTCAGAATGCAAGCCAGGTGCCATATACATGCCGTAGCTTGCCATGCCGCATCACACCATATCACACCTTAACTACCCTACTATACCATGCCATACCATACCATATTGTGGTACCAGACCATGCCATGACCATACTATATTGTACTATCATACCATGCCATAGGATAAAATACCATATTTGTAAATATACAAATACCTATACTGGAAGGTCACGTAAACGGGACTGCAAGGCAACGGCAAACATAGTCACAAATACGTCACAGAGCATTATTGCTGTGCACGATCTAGTGCGCCCACATGACGGTGGCGAGAGTGTGTGTGTGCGTGCCATCTTCAGATTATGTCTCTAGGTATTTGCTTTTTTGTGCTAAAACACAACTTTCGAAAACACACGTTATCTTCTCAGGCTATAAGACTTGATTGGAAGTGTAAAAATGCAGTTAAAAAATTTGGAAGCAACCACGCCGAAATAGCTTACCAATCGAAGTTGATCCTTGTCACAACTAGTACAGGACCTCAAATCACGCATGTGCTTCTTGCTCCAAAGAATAAAAAGAGGCATGGTTTCAACATCGTTGCTTTTTTGTGGCTCTAGAGTTCGAGAATGATCGTATACTAATCTGAAAATCATCCTGTACCTGGTTCAACAGTCATGCTACATAGTAATTGAAATACTTCACAGAGGTGCTGTTTCAAAATGTGAGTTTTATGTGAGACGGCTACAGTGCTATTTTATTTCCAGAAAAGCCAATTTTAAACAGTGTTATCGCTAAAGAATGACGTTTTTTATGTCCAACGTTCTTTGAGAAAATTTTTGAATATGAAAACTCTATATTAGGGGCATAGAAATGACGAGGTAATGGTCTTTCTTCCAAGATGTAGTACATTCTCTGTTTAATATGATTCAAATGTTCAGATGAAGTGAGGACAGTGTAAAAAAACTTATGGGTACTGCTTTGATGTTAGCAAAACTGGTAACAACAAAACGTGCAAGCCCTCCTAATGGAGATCTACCGATATATTGAATGTTATGCTGAAATCTTAGAATATATGAGAAAACTGCGTTCAAAAACTCTTTGTTGTTCAAAACTGCCATTTCCAGAATTGTGTATGGTATCACTAATTAGGTCATAAAAAGGCCAACGCCTAATCGTCTTACAAAGTCATCACATTTTGTCTCAAGACGACCTCCCAGCGTCTCCTGTAACATTTAGCGCTTATTGACATAAAAGATAGTTTCCAGGATAAGTGTCTTCAAGAGGAATTGCGGTAGCCTCACGCAGCAAAGCTACAAATCACTTTTTTGTACTTACAGGCCAACCACCGTGTGCAATGTGGGTTCCTGAAAAGAATCTTCCAGATATTCCAAGACACTGCCATTTCATTCTACTTTCGGCATGCGGTACTCCGGTGTTCAATGCTTACGAACAAGAAGAGAACACGTGCCTGGGGCTAGAGAGCTTGAAAGCAAAAAATAAGCAAGAATCCGTCTGAGACTAACACTATATTGTCTTCTAGCGAGAGGTGTGAAAGCATTTTTCAGTTTCGGCAGAAAAATAGTGAAATAAACTGAGACTCTACTTCACTGTCGCCGCTTTTGCATTATCAAAAACCATGACAGTGAGACATCAACGATCGCTTAAATATCAAGAGAAACACTCGAACCTTCAAGCTTGCGTCACAGTTGTTTGCATTCCCTTGAAATATGAACAGTCATCAAGGGCAAATATTTTAAAATAGCTTTGTGTATTTAAGTTCGTTCAAAAAGAGAAAATAAGCGTTGCTGCACTGATTTCTTTATTTCGTGTATTTTAAGCAGGAACATCATTGCCCTGGTACCTCTTGGCGCCTGGTATTTAGGCTACACTCTACCTCCCTGATTGCTTTCGCTTTCTACCGAAACCAAATAACAATAAAACAGGAGGGCATTTATGTATACAATATGCTTAATGAATTTTTTTTTTATTTTGAAGCCATACTGAGCCTTTTTGCTGCCCTAGACACTTCATGTAAAAATCATTACATGTAAACCCTTAAAAATACATGACATGCTTTCAACTAAGAAATATAGCTGATATGACAATCCTTAAGACGTCAATGGGTCTGCTAATGGCTTTTGCGTTGCATGACATTATTGAGTTTTTCATAAACACTGCTTATGTGACATTGTTTATATGGCTATCCATGCAAAGGAAACATATGCTCAATTATCGCTTTAACAAAACTCTGCGTAGGCGTCCCCTAAATGGCTCTCCTGGAATAGAAATTAAAAACAAAGAAACAGTATAGCACTTTATAATAGGCATTTCAGGAAGTACAGCAGTGCACGGATGGATTGGCCGAATAACCAGGAAGGCTGAGCGGAACGCGCTACACGAGAAGACTTGCACAGAACAAGTGTGACCTCCAAAATTTCGCGCTTATGAAATGAGGTCTAAAAATTTCAACCCTCTCACCATAGTGACACGAGAACGCTGTAATAGATACATTTTCCGCATGAACATGGCTTCTTAAAAGGCGGATAAACTATTTCAGATGTGTTTCTTTGTAGTTCCAAAGGTGCTTGCCTGAGAAATATTAAAATACAAAGCTCTAAACGCCTCTCCTCAAATCGTGTATTCCTACGTCCATGCTGTTTGCATTGCTTCTCTTTAAAATAAACAATCTTCACTTGTCCATATAACATCAGTGATCCTTCACTACTGTAACTTCTTTTTGGAACGTAGCTCATCTTCCTCACTGCGCCATAATATTTGTCACTATAGTGTTCGAACAGGGGCACACCACGCGCTTTCTTGTTCAACAAGGGCTGAACGGGGCCTGGGCGGTGTAACTTTACATAGGCAATAAGGTCTCTGCCCGGCATATAAATTTACATTACAACAAGAAGAAGAGGATAATTTACATTCGACAAAGCCCAACCAGTCACTGCCTGGTACACACTGCCACGGGTTGCAGCATCGTTGAAAGCATGGTAAACAATGAACGCCTATACAAAACGTTAGATAAAACGTCCAGTGAAATATCAGCCCCGGGTTAATAGCTCGTGATGTGATTTTCTGTGAGTTTCTTTGTATTCAATTTCTTTGCTGGGTTTTTACCTGGATAAGGAAATTTGATGTGAGGAGGAAGAGTAAGTGCCTCTTGGTGCTTCTAAGGTGCTTTAAATATGGGACTATTCTTGGGGTTTTCTTCTCCATCATGAGAGCGGCCCGCAGTCATAGTCTTCTGCTGCCTTCGCTTCACGACGAGCCCGGTCCACCACCTTTAGGTGTTGCTTCATGTCTGGGCTGCGCTGTACAGCCTTTCATTGGAAGGGGCGGAAGGTTAATCGGGGAGATTTAGTCTTTAGAAGGGATTTACATGTGGCATGTTATAGCTAAGGTTTCATTATACAGAAGGAACATTTGGTAAGATGTATGTGGGATACCACTTGCCTGGGGTATTTAGATTTCGAAAAGAGTTTCTTTGTTTCCACACCACGAAATCCTGTTTTTCCTTCTTTAGAGGCAGGTGCAGTTGCATTCTAATTAATTATGGCTAGACTAAGGTTCTGGTGTCTAACTGGTGGTCTCTGCATTGCTTGATGGTTTGGTCCCACTTCTACTCTTGCTGCTGGTGCTCAGTGAGCGCTGCCTCGATATTCAGCATGGGCTAGCTAACTGGGATTTAGGGACATATGTCAGGGTGCATATACTAGCTGTTTGATAAAAATTGTTTCCATCTGATGCTTTTAGAAGAATGTATGGCCTTTCAAAAATATTTGTCCTAAGCTTCTGAGCGGCATGCTGTCTGAAACTCTGTTGGAGTTTCTCAGACTGTATGTTTCAACTGGATGCTGAGAATGGCGAGGACAATGACAGCTTCTTCATCTTTTTTGGAGTTATTTGACTTTATGGTTGTTTCATAGAAGGTTGTAGACAAGTACTACACCATCGCGGCTAAATCTTGTTCTCGTGAAGAAGTGCGTTGTCGTATTTCTCACCGAGATCAGGCCACACCCCACGCCTGGTTTTGCAATTCCATCGACACGAGGAGATTTTTTATCAAACCCAATGGAGAATTGCGCTGCACCGGGATTTGAACCCAAGAACTCTTGCACGTGAGGCTGACGCTCTACCTCTACGCCATCACTGGATCATATGAACAAACTAATTAACCCAAGGTCCTGAGTCCCCAGCGGCTTCGGGGCAACTGACCACGGCGGTGGCCAGACATGTGACGCAGCGGAGGGTGCTAAGAATCACTGACACCGGACAGGATATCATTGCAATCTGAACCTGGCAACGTATAACACTAGAACCTTACCTAGTGAGCCTAGCCTAGCAGTGCTGTTCGAGTAACTAGCGGGCAATAAATGTGATCTCATAGGGTTTAGTTAAGTTAGGAGAACAGGTGAGGCGTACACATTACTAAAGAACGGGCACATTCTGTGAAATCGCGGATTAGCGGAAAGAACTGAACTAGGTTTCGGATTCTTCATTAATCAGGATATAGCTGCGCACATAGAGGAGTTTTATAGTATTAACGAGAGGGTTGCAGCTATCGTAATTAGGCTCAATAGCAGGTACAAGGTGTAGCTGCTCCAGGCGTGCGCGCCAACATCCAGCCATGATGACCAGACGATTGAAAACATCTATGAAGACGTGTAATCGCCAATGAACAATGTGAAATCACAGCACACTGCACAAATGGGCGACATCAATGCGAAGGTGGGCAAGAAGCAGGCTGGCGACCAGGCGGTAGGCAACTATGGGATAGGTACTAGAAATTCCACGGGGAAACTATTAGTAGACTTCGCAGATAGAAATAATTTACGGATCATTAATGCCTTCTTCCTTAAACGAGAAAACAGGAAGTGGACCTATAATAGCCCAATGTTGAGACTAAAATGAAGTCGACTTCATACTGTGCGGTCAACCTGGAATTGTTCAGGATGTAAACGTCCTCGGTAAGGTGCTTTGTTGTGACCACTGAATAATAAGGTCTCGAATTAGCTGAGAGGTGGAGAGAACGGAAGAAGCTAGTGAAGAGAATCTTCATTAAGGAGTTAGCGGTAAGAGGGAAATAGAGGAATTCAGGATGGTGCTGCAGAACAGGCATTTAACTTAACTGAGGTAGAAGATCTTAATCTTCACACAATCAAAAGATATTCTACAATTGATCATATTCACACTATCAATCGGGTTATAGAGAAGTGCACAGAATATAACCAACCCCTATATAGAGCCTTCATTGATTACTAGAAAGCATTTGACTCAGTGGGAACCTCAGCAGTCATACAGGCATTGTGAAGCCAAGGTGGACAGGAGCCTTATGTCAAAATACTGGAAGATTTTTATAGCAACTGCACCGCTGCAATAGTCCTCCGTAAAGTCAGCATCAAAATTCAAATAAGGAATGGCATCAGGCAAGTCACGATATTGTCAATTGTATTCACCGCCTGTTTACAGCACGTATTCCTAGGCATAAATTAGGAAAAGTTGGGGATAAGAGTTAATGAAGAACAACTAATCTGCAATTTGCTGATGACATTGCCATGCTGAGTTACTGAGGAGGTCAACTGCAAATCATGATCAAAGAATAACTGCCTGAGGGGCGCGTTGGTGCATGATAAAATTAACGGTGGCGCAACAACGACACTAACAGGAAAAAGACACCACATGCCAACTCAACCAAGTGTTTATTGCACTGAAAAGTGGCATGTTTAAACATTCAGCTAAACCATGAGACTCATCGCATTATCGCTCCGAACCCAGCACGTGGAATAAAAACACCTACATCAGGAAATACACACTGGAAACTTTAACACTTGCAGATAAACTAACAGATTCTGATAAAAGGAATTAGAAACGAAAAGTAGTGGGCCATCTCCTAGCAAAAGTAGTGCCAAATAATCGCAGCAATAGCAGAGCCATATATATGAGAAACAAAAGCAGTGATAAAGTAAAAAAACCAACGACAAATAATAATCGTAGCAAAAGCAAAATTATACATATGAAGCAAAAGCAGTCAGAAACCGAAAAACGACAAAAAGTAAAAATAATCCAATAACAAAAAAATAACGACCCACCTAAACAAACCACAGACGGCCACTAGTAGTGCAGGGCTAGGAAGTCCCGCAGTACCTGACGTCACAAAAACTGTGAAGAAAGCAAACCTCATTACAACGGAGGGATACCGAAGAGTCGCTAACACAAGTGCTTCCCTTCTTTTTGTTATAAGTGCCTCAAGAATTTCACGTTCCACCTGATGACGACTCCTACTGATAATTCTTATTCACTTAAGCACCAGCTCACACTTGCAATCTTTACAATGGGGAGGAAAATTCGACCCGCCTCCGGTTTCTAACGGTTTCTCATGCTCCCGTGCTCTGTCGTTAATTCTGAGACACGTATGGCATATATAGACCCTCCCACACGTCAATGGGATCTCGTTCACCACTCCGGCGGCACAGGATAAGAAATGCTTGCCGTGCCTCTTTTTGCACAGTACTTTCTTCTTCTGACCGATCCGCGAGCATAACGCGCTCAGCTTTTCGGCCGCGGAGAAAACTACCGGTATGTCGAACCGGCCAGCAACCTTCTTTAAGCTGTGCGCCACACTGTGTGTATCGGGGACTACTTGTGGTCGCCTTGATCTCCGCTTAGCTTAAGATTTTTTCTTCTAACCTTTCATATTTTGAAGGAGCGTCTCTAATACGCTTCATACGACAAAACACGGGAAGCCAACCACTATAAGACTTTCGATCTAATTGTTGAAGCTAGCCTAAGCCATGTGAGCACAGGACTCGAGCAATGCAGACTCGAGGCAAAGAGAAGTGATAACCCTGTTAACTGTCCTGGAGTGTGCTGATCCGTACGTCAGCAGTTCCTTTTTTGCTCGGGGGGGGAATACATCCAACACATACGCCGTTCCACAAACTCTATATTAATATCTAAAAACTGCAAGCCGTTGTTGTCTGGTACTTCATGAGTAAAAGTCAGGCATTTTTCTTGTTGTCTAAAAACGAATAATATTCTTTCCGCTGTGCTGGGTAGCTCCAATGCAGAGTTAGTACTTTTTAGCATCACCAAGAAGGCGTCCACGTATCGAAAAAGTTTAAGCACTAGGCCTAAGTGAAGAAGCTATAAACCGGTCAATAATTGATAAAAACTGTATTACACAATGCAGGGGCATCTCAGGAACCGATGAAATTGTCTCTTTACTGCAAGTACATTTCTGTTTCAAAGGAAACAAACGTCGGCATAAAGTAAAAATTAAGTAATGATAAAAAATTGTGCACACTTAGTCCAGCTGATTTCTGAAATGCATTGGCCCCATTAGATTCACTACACTCCCGTACGGTTTGAAAAGGTCCCTATGCGGAACTGAAAAGAATAAATCTTCAACATCCACGGAAAACAAGCATCCAATAGAAGACTGGTCTTTCAGAAAGTGGACGGTCCTTTCGCCACCAAGAATTCTATAGAGGTGACAGCCTTCATGAAATACCACCCCAAGACTGTTGAAAGGGCTATCGCTTCTCTTTGCCTCGAGTCTGCATTGCTTACGTCCTGTGCTCACGTGACTTAGGCTAGCTTCAACAATCAGATCGAAAGGCTTCAAATGGCTGGCTTCCCGTGTTCTATCGTATTCATCGCAGCAGAGACCCTCCTTCAAAAAATGAAAGGCAAGAAGAACAAATCTCATGCTAAGCCTGGATCAAGGTGACCACAAGTGCTCCCCTATACACGCAGAGGGGCGCACAGCTAGGAGATTGCTGGCCAGTTCGACGTGTATGTCGTTCTCGTCACGCCCAAAAAGCTGAGCGCGTTATCTTCGCGGATCGGCCAGAAGAAGAAAGCCCTGTGCAAAAAGAGGCACGGCAAGCATTTCGTATCATGTGCCGTCGGAGTGGTGTGCGAGATCTCATTTACGTGCGGAAATGTGTATATAGGCCAGACGGGTAGCTTCATTAACGAGAGAACACGGAAACATGAGAAATCGTTAGAAAACATAGGCGGGTTGAATTTTATTCCCCATTTTAAAGATTGAAAGTGTGAGTCGGTGCTTAACGGAATAAGTATTCTGGACAGGAGGGGCGATCAGGTGGCACGTGAAGTTCTTGAGGCGTTTATGATCAAAAAGAAGGAAAGCACTTGCATTAGCGCCTCTTCGGTATCCCTCCGTAGTAACGAAGTTTCCTTTCTTGACAGTTTTTGTGACATCATGTGCTGCGCGACTTTCTAGCCCTGCATTACTAGCGGCCGTATGTAGTTTCTTTAGGTAGGTTGTTAATTTTTTTATTGGATTTATTTTTAGTTTTTGTCGTTTTTCAGTTTCTGACTGCTTTTTCTTCATATTTTTGACTGCTTTTGCTAAGATTGTTATTTGTTGTTGGTTTTTTTACTTTCTGGCAGCTTTTGCTTCTCATGTATGACACTGCTGTTGCTGTGATTGTATGGGACTGCTATTGCTAAGAGAGCGCCCGATCCTTTTTGATTCTACTTCCTTTTATAAGAATCTGTTAGTTTATCTGCAGGGGTTAAAGTTTCCTGTCGGTTTTTTTCTGATGTAGCTGCTTTTTGTTCCACCTGCTGTGTTCGGAGCGATAGTGCGATGAGTGTCATGCTTGAGCTGAATGTTTAAATATGCCACCTTTCCGCGCAATAAACAGTTGGTAGTGTGCGCATGTGGTGTCTGTTTCTTGGTGGTGAACTTGTTGCGCTGCCGTTCATTTCTTTCATGATCAATGAGTTGGACAGGCTGAGAACAGCGGTGGGTCTACAAATTAATATGCAGAAAATGAAAGTAATGTTCAGCAGCCTAGCAAGGGAAGAGCAGTTCACAATCTGCAGGCAGGTGCTGGAAGCGATAATAGAATACGTCTACTTTGGGCAGGTAGTTACAGCTGATCCGGATCCTGAGAGAGAAAAAAAAAGAAAAGAATGGCCAGGAGCGAATATGGCAGGTTCTCTCAGATCATGATTGGCAATTTACCGATGTCCGTCAAGAGAAAAGTGCACAACAGCAGTATCTTACCGGCACTCGCCTGCGAAGCTGAAACGTGGTGGCTAACGAAAAGTGTTCACATTATGTTAAGGACAACGCAGCGAGCCGTAGAAGATAAAATGATAAGTGTAATGATAAGAGATAGGAGGCGGGCAGAGTGGGTGAGGGAACAAACGCGGTTTAATAACATCCTAGTCGAAATCAAGAGAAAGAAATGGGCTTGAGGAGAGTACGTAATGCGAAGGCAAAACAACGGCTGGTCCTTAAGGGTATCGGATTGTATTCGAAGAGGGCATGCGTAGTACGGGCGGCAGAAGATCAGGTGGGCGGATGAGATTAGGAAGTTTGCAGGCATAGGTTGGTAGCAGCTTGCAAAAGACAGAATTAATTGGAGAAACATGAGCGAGGCATTTGCCCTGCAGTGGGTGTAAGCAGGCTGATGACGATGATGATGATGATGATGCTGATGATGTCTTCTTTAGGATTGTCGAGGTAGCTGACCGTTGACTGTGAATCATTACGCTCAAAGCCATACATTCACTGTTCGCTAGCTAG